>NW_026472183.1:0-12163 GCF_026875155.1 Cherax quadricarinatus
TGGGGCCAGGATGACGGGAAAAAAAAATCTTTGTTTACCTGCAGCGCATCCACTTGTTCATCACCCTGCACATCAACATCCAGGGACCCAACAGAATAAGACGTCTTTGTTTTTGCTAGCCACACAGCACAACTATAGTTGAATATGAAAGACTAATGGATGAGGGGAATCAAATTGTTAAATGGCTTGTAAAGCACTGAGGAAATCTGAAATGATACAAACGTCGAAGGAGACATATATATAATACAGGTCTTCCTCAACATTCGCGTTTTGAACTTTCGTGGGCTTCACACATTCGCAAATTCCCAGCTGCCAAATTCCCAACCGCCAAATTCCCAGCCACAAAATCACATTTAAGTTTCCCGCCACCCGTGCATCCCTACTACACTCCCTCTGACCCCTGCAACAGGCAGCCAGCCCGCCTGCCACTCACTAGTCATTCTCCAGCCAGTGATACTGGCAGTGAAGACTTAGAATCCACACACTAGACTCATCATGCTATGCAGTTACACTCCATATATTCATGACTGCATATTGGAATGGCCATTCAGACAGGTATTAGATGGTGACATCATTTGCTTATTCTTGAACATGGCAAAGAATCGAACATTTCTGCTACTGCTACTGCTAATAATAATAATAATAATTGGATATTGGATGGTGACGTCATTTGTTTACTCTTGAACATGGCAAAGAATCGAACATTTCTGCTACTGCTAATAATAATAATAATAATAATTATAATAATAATAATTGGACATTGGACGGTGACATCATTTGTTCACCCTTGAACACGGCAAAGAATCAAACATTTCTGCTACTGCTAATAAGAATAACAATAATATAATAATAATACAATAGAACTGAAGAAGGAAATTGTACAAAAATACGAGGGTTGAAATAGTGGTGGAGGAAGTGGTTGAGGCATCGTGAGTCAGTGTGGCTTTGTTTATGCTGGAGTAAGCATTAGCCTCCGTGCTCTTCCAAACATTTCACAATAATTCATTGTGCTTGGTGCTTGCTGGTTGAGTGCAACTGCTACATGATTAATCATGGTCCCAAAGAAACCTGCTAGTGCCAGTCCTTTGGTAAAGAAATTGAGAAACACAACAGAATTGAAGAAGAAATTGTACAAAAATATGAGGCTGTGCACCGCAGTGGTTGAGGCAGTGGTAGAGGCAGTGGTGGGGGCAGTGGTGGAGACAGTGGTTGAGGCAGTGGTTAAGGCAGTAATTGAGGCAGTGGTTGAGGCAGCAGTGGAGATAGTGGTATTTAATAACATGCATGTTATTAAACCATAACATGTATGTATATAGTACAATATTTTACGATGTTTTCATGTATTTTATGATTGTTCATTGTTCAATAGGTTAAGGAAGCAGTACTGTATTATACTTCCCTACAATATATTTGGGCACCAAACATTCGCGAGGCTCTTGATCCCCTAACCCTCGCGAATGTTGAGGGAGACCTGTACTAGAAGCGCTATGAGGATGGCATACAACTTGGAAGTAAAAATACTAGTCAAGTCTAATATATGACCTTGGGAATGCCGCCACAAACCCAACACCATCAGAAGATTTAGAACTATCTGTATAAACAGCAGTGGCATGAGCATGTGACCGGAAGTGATCAAGAAAGAGAGAGCAAGAAGTACAGCAGTAGGAAAGAACAGACATGAACTGTTGGAACCTACCAAGGGAGAAGGGAAAAGGCAGATGCTAAATGAACATACAAGGGAAGCAACTGGAAAGAAGACTGGAGTGAAGACGAAGAGAAAACTGTCAGAGTAAGCAGGGGCATCAAACAAATAATGGGCTTTTACTAACGTCTGAGACCAACCTATACATAGACGGAACACGAAGATCATGAGAGCAGACTAAGTAATGAAGGCAACGAGCATCACGATGATCAGCTAAGAAAGGAACATTCGCCTTGGCATACACGCTTTCAACAGGGGATGAACGAAAGGCACCAAGGTATGAATGTAGACCCTGATGATGAAGGGAATCTAACTTAGAAAGAGTGGTAGGAGAAGCTGCAGAATAGATGTGGTCTCCATAATCCAGCTTGGACAAGACTAGGGTGGAATGCAAACGGAGGAGAGTCTGGCAATCTGCTCCCTACAAATGATGTGCAAGAATTTTAAGGAGATTCAGCCGACCATGGCAAGCTGAATTCAAAGAGGAAATGTGAGGTTTCAATGTTAACAGGCAATTGAAGAGAAGGCCAAGAAACCTGACCGTGTCACATTCTGGAATACCTGAGCCGTGTAAATACAATGGAATATCTGGGACAAGAGTGAAGGTAATGAAATAGATTTTCGTACTAGAAAATTTAAATCCATGAGAAGTGGCCCGATGGGAAATCCGGTCAATAGCATCCTGCAGGGAGGCCGCTACCAGGCGACAGTCAGCGCCTGCATAAGCTACAGCGAAGGCATCCACATAAAGTGATGACCAAATGTGCGATGGAAGAATGGAAGGTAGGTCATTTATAGCCAGGAAAAAAAAAGGGTAGTGCTTAGGACATAACCTTATGGGACACCCTCGACCTGAACAGTCTGAGGAAAGCGAGGCGCCAACACGGACATGAAAATGTATGTCAGATAAGGAAGCTGTAAGGAAAGTTGGCAGATTACTGCGGAGGCCTAAGGAGTGGGCTTGGGCTAAAATGTTATATGTACCTCCAAGTGGTGTCTTCTCAAGATTAAAAAATGACTGCTAGGATGGAGTGTTTGTTAACAAAGGCATTTTTGCACATATATACCTAAGGGGAGCAAGGGGTCCAAAGTAGAGCAGCCCTTGCGAAAGCCATATTAGCGATAAGAAAAACTATTGTGAGTCTCCATGTACCATATCAGACGTCTATTCACCAATCGTTCCATCACCTTGCAGTCTACACTGGTCAGAGCAATGGGATGATAGCGAGAGGTATCAAGCCCTGAGGTGCCTGGTTTGCAAAACGGTAGTACAATGGCAGATTTCCATTGTTGAGGGAGAACCCCTCGCGTCCAAATAAGATTGAAAAAACGCAAAAGGACTGTAAAGGCTAGAGAATGCAGGTGTTGTAGCATACTGATATGAATATCATTAGGTCCAGCTGCTGATGACTGGCAAGTGGAAAGCATGGACTCTAGCTCTAGGACAGTGAAAGGTACGTTATATGGCTCTATTTCATTAGAGGAGAAATCCAAGGGCAACTGCTCCTTGGTAGACTTACGCAAGAATTGAGGAACAAAGATGAAGCCCTTGGAAAACACAGAAAAGATAGTTTCTGATTTCCACAGCAGTTTCAAGAGGTTCCACAACTCTAACATCAGCAACTCACAAAACAGGAGCTGGGTCCGGAGTGTACTTGGCACACAACTTTCCATGCCTTCTTCCAAACCGCACACATAGAGGAAGTCGAGGTAATGGTAGACATGTAGTCAAGCCAACAAGTGCGTTTAGTCATGTATAGCATGGCAAGCAATTGCCCTTGCCCACTTAACCCTTAAACTGTCCAAACATAGATCTACGTTTTTCAACATTTGAAAGTAAGTAAATAAAGTAGATCTTCTCTTCTTTTTTTACATTTAAAAACGTAAAAAACTTTGATCTACTTTTTTTTTTTGTTATATTTGAAAATATGTAAAAAAACATAGATCTATTTTTGGAGCACTACGCATGTGAACGTAAAATTTGTTTGGACAGTTTAAGGGTTAAAATCCAAAAGACGATCTGAGATCCAATTACTATATCGATAACGGCCCCACGCAGCATGTTTCAAACGCACTGCACAGGCACACGCAGGACACCACCAAGGCACACATCTGAGAATGCCTGCCTGAGGTTTGAGGAATAGAAATGTGAAGCTGCAGTCAAAACTAAGCTTGAAAACTGGTTCACCAGCTCATCAATAGATGAAAGAGGGTCCCCACAAAAAGGTGGTAAGATGAGAGTATAAGTCCCAATTAGCTCGTTCAAATTGCCAACAGGGGCTACGAGGCAGTCAGGAATACTTAGTAGGAGTAAGAATAGGAAAGTGTTCACTGTCTTGCAAATCTGGGAGAAAAGACCAAGTGTAATAAAGTGCGACTGATGAGGGGCAGACAGAAACATCAATGCGAGAGAGACTGAGTACGAGAGTCAAAATGGGTGGGAGCACTTATATGCATTTAAAACATGAAGAGGATGAGAAGTGAGAAGAATCTCCAACTGATTACAAGAGGCACAGTGGAACCCTCCCCAAAGATGATGGTAACTTGATATGCTCTCTCTTTCATGATTTTTATTGCGTTCTTGTGCAGTTTATATGTCAGAATTTATTAACATTGATCTTAAATACTACACCTGTATAACCACTTGGCGTGGTTATACAGGTATAATCCCCAAGACCATGTTGGTAATTACCGATGTGGTCTTGGAGATGGAAGTCCATTTTTAAGTGAGGAGTGGCTGTACTCTCACTTTAGTAGTTTTTACCAACAATATACAACCAAAAGAAAAACCTTCAGAACTTCCTTATAAAGCAAAGTATATTTAGCTCATACAATGACCTCATGCCAATAATGTTACAGTACAAGGGAAGGGAATAGGATGGGATGCCATAGGGAGGGAGGGAAAGAGGTCCTGGAAAATAGGAAGGATGGCAAGTAATAATAATAATAATATCTTGATTTATTACAAGTACATATACAATAGGTAGAAAGTTGAAAGTGAACATAAAAAAGAGTAAGGTGATGAGGGTATCAAATGATTTAGATAAAGAAAAATTGGATATCAAATTGGGGAGGAGGAGTATGGAAGAAGTGAAGGTTTTCAGATACTTGGGAGTTGACGTGTCGGCGGATGGATTTATGAAGGATGAGGTTAATCATAGAATTGATGAGGGAAAAAAGGTGAGTGGTGCTTGAGGTATATGTGGAGTCAAAAAACTTATCTATGGAGGCAAAGAAGGGAATGTATGAAAGTATAGTAGTACCAACACTCTTATATGGGTGTGAAGCTTGGGTGGTAAACGCAGCAGCGAGGAGACGGTTGGAGGCAGTGGAGATGTCCTGTTTAAGGGCAATGTGTGGTGTAAATATTATGCAGAAAATTCGGAGTGTGGAAATTAGGAGAAGGTGTGGAGTTAATAAAAGTATTAGTCAGAGGGCAGAAGAGGGGTTGTTGAGGTGGTTTGGTCATTTAGAGAGAATGGATCAAAGTAGAATGACATGGAAAGCATATAAATCTATAGGGGAAGGAAGGCGGGGTAGGGGTCGTCCTCAAAAGGGTTGGAGAGAGGGGGTAAAGGAGGTTTTGTGGGCAAGGGGCTTGGACTTCCAGCAAGCGTGCGTGAGCGTGTTAGATAGGAGTGAATGGAGACGAATGGTACTTGGGACCTGACGATCTGTTGGAGTGTGAGCAGGGTAATATTTAGTGAAGGATTCAGGAAACCGGTTATTTCATATAGTCGGACTTGAGTCCTGGAAATGGGAAGTACAATTCCTGCACTTTAAAGGAGGGTTTGGGATATTGGCAGTTTGGAGGGATATGTTGTGTATCTTTATATGTGTATGCTTCTAGACTGTTGTATTCTGAGCACCTCTGCAAAAACAGTGATAATGTGCGAGTGTGGTGAAAGTGTTGAATGATGATGAAAGTATTTTCTTTTTGGGGATTTTCTTTCTTTTTTGGGTCACCCTGCCTCGGTGGGAGACGGCCGACTTGTTGAAAAAAAAAAAAAAACATATACAATAGTAGTAGTAGGTTGGTAGACAGCAATCACTCAGGGAGGTACTACTGTCCTGCCAAGTGAGTGTAAAACGAAAGCCTGTAATTGTTTTACATGATGGTAGGATTGCTGGTGTCCTTTTTTCTGTTTCATAAACATGCAAGATTTCAGGTATGTCTTGCTACTTCTACTTACACTTAGGTCACACTACACATACATGTACAAGCATATATATACATACCCCTCTGGGTTTTCTTATATTTTCTTTCTAGTTCTTGTTCTTGTCTATTTCGTGTTATCTCCATGAGGAAGTGGAACAGAATTCTTCCTCCGTAAGCCATGTGTGTCGTAAGAGGCGACTAAAATGCCGGGAGCAAGGGGTTAGTAACCCCTTCTCCTGTATATATTACTAAATTTAAAAAGCGAAACTTTCGTTTTTCCTTTTGAGCCACCCCACCTCGGTGGGATACGGCTGGTACGTTGAAAGAAAGAAAGAAGACATGTACAGTAGTAGTAGTAGGTTGGCAGACAGCAATCACCCAGGGAGGTACTAACATCCTGCCAAGTGAGTGTAAAACGAAAGCCTGTAATTGTTTTGCATGATGGTAGGATTGCTGGTGTCTTTTTCTGTCTCATAAACATGCAAGATTTCAGGTACCTCTTGCTACTTCTACTTACATTTAGGTCACACTACAAATGCATGTATAAGCATATATATATATATACAACACACACACATCTGGGTTTTCTTCTGCTTTTCTTACTAGTTCTTGTTCTTGTTTATTTCCTCTTTATCTCCATGGGGAAGTGGAACAGAATTCTTCCTCCGTAAGCCATGCATGTCATAAGAGGCGATTAAAATGCCAGGAGCTAGGGGCTAGTAACCCCTTCTCCTGTATACGTATATTACTAAATGTAAGAGGAGAAACTTTCGTTTTCCTTTTGGGCCACCCCACCTCGTTAGGATATGGCCGTGCATGAAAGAAAGAAGTTTACTGAGTATACCAGGTAGTGAACAGTAGGGTTATTATTGAAAGAATTAGAGGTAAGACAAAGAGTGGGGTTGCAGATGAGCAAGGAGGCTTTAGAGTGGGCAGGGAATATGTAGATCAAGTGTTTACATTGATGCACATATGTGAACAGTATTTAGTTAAAGGCAGGAAAGTTTTCATTGCATTTATGGATTTAGAAAAGGCATATGATAGAGTGGATAGAGGGGCAATGTGGCAAGTGTAATGGAACAGGTAGTAAGTTACTGAATGCTGTAAAGAGCTTTTATGAGGATAGTGAGGCTCAGGTTAGGGTGTGTAGGAGAGAGGGAGACTACTTCCCAGTAAAAGTAGGTCTTATACAGGGATGTGTAATGTCACCATGGTTAATATATTTAGAGATGGGTTGTAAAAGACGTAAATGCTAGAGTGGTGGGGAGAGGGGGTGGGATTAAATTACGGGGAATCAAATGCGAAATGGCAGTTGACACAGTTACTTTTTGCTGATGATACTGTGCTTATGGGAGATTCTAAAGAAAAGTTGCAAAGGTTAGTCGACAAGTTTTGCAGGGTGTGTAAAGATAGAAAGTTGAAAGTGAACATAGATAAGAGTAAGGTGATGAGGGTATCAAATGATCTAAATAAAGAAAAATTGGATATCACATTGGAGAGAGGGATTATGAAAGAAATGAATGTTTTCAGATATTTGGTACAGTAGTTGACTTTTCAGCAGATGGGTTTATGAAGGATGAGGTTAACCACAGAACTGATGAAGGTAAAAAGGCAAGTGGTGCGTTGAGGTATCTGTGGAGACAAAAAATGTTATCCATGTTGGCAAAGAAGGGAATATATGAAAGTATAGTGGTACAAACACTCTTATATGGATGTGAAGCATGGGTTACAAGTGCTGCAGCGAGGAGGCAGCTGGAGATGTCCTGTCTAAATGCAATGTGTGGTGTAAATATTATGCAGAGTGAATTTGGAGTGTGGAAATTAGGAGGTGTGGAATTACTAAAAGTATTTGTCAGAGGGATGAAGACGGGTTGTTGAGGTGGTTTGGTCATTTAGAGAATGGATCAAAGTAGAATGACTTGGAGATCGTATAAATCTGTAGGGGAAGAAAGGTGGGGTAGGGGTCATCCTCGAAAAGGTTGGAGGGAGGGGGTAAAGGAAGTTTTGTGGGCAAGAGGCTTGGACTTCCAGCAAGCATGTGTGAGAGTGTTAGATAGGAATGAATGGAGACGAATGGTTTTTGGGATCTGATTAGCTGTTGGAGTGTGAGTAGGGTAATATTTTGTGAAGGGATTCAGGGAAACCAGTTGATTTAGCTGGACTTGAGAATTGGAAATGGGAAGTACAATGCCTGTACTTTTAAGGAGGGGTTTGGGATATTGGCAGTTTGGAGGGATTTTCTGAATTGTTGTATTTGAGTGCCTCTGCAAAGACTGATTATGTATGAGTGAGGTGAAAGAGTTGAATGATGAAAGGATTTTCTTTCCTTTTAGGTCAACCTGCCTCGGTGGGAGACGGCCGACGTGTTAAAAAAAAAATGTACAGTACAAGGTATACAGGCCTAGCTCACATCAATGACATACAGTGGTACCCCAAGTTTCGTACAGCTCCCAACTCGAACAATTCTGTACAGCACGGCCCCGCTTCATGGTATTTCACTTTGCGGCATTCCACTAATACAGACATTTCAATTTATGACTAAAACTCGCTATACGGCTCCCCCACCTGACTTTCTAATATGGTCACCACACCCCACCCAGTTTGTTTACATTCTCCATGAGCTCATTAAGCACCATGTCTCTCCATCATGTCTGGAAACTCAAAAATTTCAAGTGTTTTTAAAAGTTATTTCATATTTTATATATACTCTGATAATTATACTTGTGTATACCTGTAGCTAAACAAACTTACATATTGTGCTGGCATGCAGGTACACATTAAAATCACTAAGAGTGTCTTATGTCTCGAGATGCCATACGTACAGTGGACCCCCGCATAGCGATACAGTGGACCCCCGGTTAACGATATTTTTTCACTCCAGAAGTATGTTCAGGTGCCAGTACTGACCGAATTTGTTCCCATAAGAAATATTGTGAAGTAGATTAGTCCATTTCAGACCCCCAAACATACACGTACAAACGCACTTACATAAATACACTTACATAATTGGTCGCATTCGGAGGTAATCGTTATGCGGGGGTCCACTGTATTAATCCGTGCAAGAGAGCTCACTGTTATGCGAAATTATCGTTATGCGAATGAATTTTCCCCATAAGAAATAATGGAAATCAAATTAATCCGTGCAAGACACCCCAAAGTATGAAAAAAAAACATTTTTACCACATGAAATATTAATTTTAATACACACAAACTGAAAAAGGCATGCACAATTACATGACACTTACTTTTATTGAAGATCTGGTGATGATTGGATGGGATGGGAGGAGGAGAGTGTGTTAGTGTTTAGAAGGGGAATCCCTTCCATTAAGACTTGAGATGTCAAGTCCTTTTCTGGGGTTACTTCCCTTCTTCTTTTAATGCCACTAGGACCAGCTTCAGAGTCACTGGAGTTCTGTCGCACAACATATCTGTCCATAGTGGCCTGTACCTCTCGTTCCTTTATGACTTCCCTAAAGTGTTTCACAACATTGTCAGTGTAATAGTCACCAGCACGGCTTGCAATAGCTGTGTGAGGGTGATTTTCATCCATAAAGGTTTGCATTTTCAGCCACATTGCACAGATTTCCTTAATATTTGTAGTAGGCAATTTCTTCAATTTCTCTCTCCCCTCCTTCGAACCAGTTTCCTCAGGTCTGGCCTCTTGCTGTTGAAGTTGATCTATCAGCTCATCAGTGGTTAGTTCTTCATTGTCCTCCTCCACCAACTCTTCCACATCATCCCCACTAACCTCCAACCCCAAGGGCTTTCCCAATGCATAATGGATTCCTCAACTGGCATAGGATTCTCAGAGTTAGCCTCAAACCCTTCAAAATCCCTTTTGTCTACACATTCTGGCCACAGTTTCTTCCAAGCAGTTCAAGGTCCTCTTAGTCACTCCCTCCCAAGCCTTACCCATAAGGTTTACACAATTGAGGATATTAAAGTGATCTCTCCAAAAGTCTCTTAGAGTCAGTTGAGCAGTTGAGTTTCGGAGGTCACTACAAAGCACCTTTCAAACAGAGCTTTTGTGTACAGTTTTCTGAAGTTTTCAATAACCTGCTGGTCCATGGGCTGCAGGAGAGGAGTGGTATTAGGAGGCAAAAACTTCAACTTAATGAATTTCATGTCCCCATAAAGTCGCTCTGCCACGTCTGTAGGATGACCAGGGGCATTGTCTAACACCAGGAGGCACTTAAGTTCTAATTTCTTTTCAGTTAGGTAATCTTTCACATTGGGGGCAAATGCATGGTGTAACCAGTCATAGAAAAAGTCCCTAGTGACCCATGCCTTACTGTTTGCCCTCCATAGCACACACAAATTAGCCTTGAGGACATTCTTTTGCCTGAACGGTCTGGGAGTTTCAGAGTGATACACTAATAAAGGCTTCACTTTGCAATCACCAGTAGCATTGGAACACATCAACAGAGTAAGCCTGTCTTTCATAGGCTTATGTCCTGGGAGTGCCTTTTCCTCCTGAGTAATGTACATCCTGCTTGGCATTTTCTTCCAAAACAGGCCTGTTTCATCACAATTAAACACTTGTTCAGGTTTCAGTCCTTCACCGTCTATGTACTCCTTATCACACTATGTATGCCACTACGCCTCTTAAATCTCTCAAACCAACCTTTGCTGGCCTTAAATTCACTCACATCATCACTAGTTGCAGGCATTTTCTTAATTAAATCCTCATGCAACTTCCTAGCCTTTTCACTTATGATCACTTGAGAGATGCTATCTCCTGCTATCTGTTTTTCATTTATCCACGCCAATAAGAGTCTCTCAACATCTTCCATCACTTGCGATCTCTGTTTCGAAAACACAGTTAAACCTTTGGCAAAAACAGCTTCCTTTATTGCCTTTTTGTTGCCCACAATAGTAGCGATGGTTGATTGGGGTTTACTATACAACCTGGCCAGCTCGGAGACACGCACTCCACTTTCATACTTATCAATGATCTCTTTCTTCATCTCTATAGTAATTCTCACCCTTATTCCTGTAGGGTTGGCACTAGAAGCTTTCTTGGGGCCCATGGTCACTTATTTTGCAGATAAAATCACCAGAAACACTGTAATAATACGAAATGTTCCGACTGTATGCTTGGATGTTACCGCGGAGGCTGGCTGGTAAACAATGCCACCGGCGGAACATGTGAGGCTGGCTAAGGGCGCACATTAGACGTGTCTTGGACGAACAGCGTTGAGCGGATTTTTTAGCGGTATGCGAGGCAAAATCTTAGCGATAAAATGTAGCGGTATGCGGATTTAACGTTATGTAAGGCCAACGGTATGCGGGGGTCCACTGTATTAGTAATGATAATATTTAATAATAATCACAGTCTCATTAAATGTCGTATATTACGTTAATACAGTGGACCCCCGAGTTTCGTTGACTGTGACTTGTGAAATCTAACTTTCGGCAAAATATAGCCTCGTGTTTCGTCATTGGCCTTGTGATTCGGCGACTGTCTGGTACACGTCTGCCTGGCATCCCAGCATCAGCATACACACAAAGCCAGTCTCCACACCATTCACACTGTGTGCCATTGTGTATCAGTGAGTGACTATCACCCCATGGGTTCATACGATAAATTTCTAATAATCCATTGTTTTTTGTGCTTGCAGCTGCTAAACAAGTCACCATTGGCCGAAAGAAAGCTAGTGCAGCCCTTTGGTAAAGAAAGTGAGGAACACCGATCGAATTCAATAAAGAAATCATTGAAAAACATGAGAGTGGAGTGCGTGTTACAGAGCTTGCCAGGATGTATGGCAATCCAATTCAGTCATCACTTTGATCGTGGAAAAGGAGGAGGAAATAAAGTGTGCTGTTGTTGCAAAAGGGGTAGATATGCTCACAAAAAAGAGAGGTTATTGTTGGTGTGCATTACCCAAAAACAGTTAGCAGGTGGTGTGCATTACCCAAAAACAGTTAGCAGGAGATAGTATTATGCAGTCAATAATATGTGAAAAGGCAAGGCAGTTGCATGACAATCTCATAAGGAAAATGCCTGCAACAAGTGGTGATGTTTGTAATTTTAAGGCCAGCAAAGGCTGGTTTGAGAGACTTAAGAAGTGTAGTAGCATACAGTGGTAAGGCATGGTGAGGCTGCCAGTTTAGACAAACAGGCAGCTCAGAAGTTTGTACAGGGGTTTAAGGGGTATGTAGACACTGAAAAATTCAAACCTCAACAAGTGTTCATTATTATTATTATAATCAAAAAGAAGCGCTAAGCCACAAGGGCTATACAGCAACAAGTGTTCATTTGTGATGAAAAAGGCCTCTTTTGGAAGAAAATGCCAGAGTAC
>NW_026472184.1:0-10887 GCF_026875155.1 Cherax quadricarinatus
TTAAATATAAAAAATTTTTAAATAATAAATAATATATATAATAATAAATTTATAAAAGAAATAAGTCGTCCCCGAATATGTAAAACTGGTAAATTTAGCAAGAACTCATTAAAAATTAAGTCCTTTCAAAAAAAATTTTCTTACTTCAAAGATATATTTTTTTCATTATTTTTTAAATAAAAAAAAAATTTAAATTTTTGCACCAAAAAGGATTTTAGAAAACTTACCTAACCTTATTAAACAAGAACAATTTTTTTTACCTAACCCAACAAAATATATTTTAATTTGTTTAAAATAATTTAATATTAACAAAACAGTAAAAATTTTTTTTTTTTGTTAGGTTCAAATGATTTTGGGGAAATTATGCATACACAAATTTTCACTTGCCCAATGGCAAGTAGCGTTCTATTTAAGCCAGATCGCAAGTTCTCCCTATTCGGCACGCCCTATATAAAAATATAAATAAAAAATATATATATATATATATTATATATATATATAATATATATTATTAAAATATATATATAATTTAAAAGAAATAAAGTAACAGATGTTTATAACAGAGATGTCTTAGGTTGTTACATTTTGGTTAGTGGCTGTTCCAACACTTTAGTCGAGATATACGAATGTCGGTAAGGGCATTTTATCCTCAACTAGTTGCAATCTTCAAAAATGTTTTTTTTTTATGAATGAATCTAATTTATCAAACTGGACTTACATTCTATTGTAAGTAACAAAAGTTATTTGAAGTATAGTTACAAGTGTCCATTTTATACCCCGTCAAGGGAGGGGATTAAAAAATTTCAACATGAATATACAGACATAAGATTCTTGTTCAGTTTTAATATTGTTTTATTTTCCTGTAATGTTAAGCCCTTTTTGTCCATTTGTCCAAAATAAAATGTATTATATTTGGATATGAATCTTGTAGACCGCCATCATTTTTTTTTTTTTTTTTGGGGGGGGGGGAGAGGGGGGGAGAACGGGGGGGGGCCGGGGGGAAAAACGGGGGGAGAGGGGGGGAGACGGGGGAGAGGGGGGGGAAAAAAGGGGGGGAGACGGGGGGAGAGGGGGAGACGGGGGGAACGGGGGGAGAGGGGGGGAGCGGGGGGAAAACGGGGGGGAAAAAGGGGGAACGGGGGGAGGGGAGGGAGGAGGTAATTCCACTCGAAACTTTTCTTAAAATAACATCTAGATTTTAAAATGCAACTTGATTTTGAGTTCTTTTGAAAGAAAAGGGAAAATGAAAAAAAGTTTTCATATACCGAAAACCCAACAAAATTCTTGGTTGAATAGCTTTACTGTTCTTTTATAAGGTGAATTTTTTAAATCTTTTTTTTTTTAAAAATTTGTCAATGATATTTTTCATATACTTATTTCTATATCGCCCTAAGATTTTTTATCATGAAATCCAGGGTACAAACTGCAAATCTCAGGAACACAAAGCAAACAAAAAAAATTTAACACAGTCTGATGTGATGAAATCTATAGTACATTTACAAAGAACTTTTATTTTTTGGTTTTCGTAACATTGAATTTATTTTTTTTTTAATTTCTTTTAAAATTTTACAACATTTAAAAAATGAAAGAAGTAATTTTGTTTTAAAACCCCAACATAAACTTTGCTGATGAACTAGATTTTTTAGGGAAAGTATGAAATTATTAAGTCAGTATTCTTAGTTACTAAGCACAGAACATTAATCAGTTTGGTTTCAAACAATCTTGATATACATAAATTACTAAGGACCAGTGAAAGAGAGTTCCCCATAGCCATACCAAATTTTCGTGTTTAATATTCACTATTAAACACAAATTTTGCATCAACAATAGAATGTTTAATATGTATATTTAATAATTGTAAACACAGGAAATGGTAAATTATAATTAAGCCGCTAGATAAACTTAATAAGGCATCAACAGAGTCTTGTAAATAATGATGTGACATCAACACTAACAATAATATAATCAATTGGGCCAATAATGGTACTTAACTTGTTCACCAGTTTGTTATTGTTAACATTATAGTGTATAAATTTGTGTTCCACTACCGTTACTCTCTTTAACTCCCTCCCACCTCCCTCACCTCCCAACTCCCTCACCTCCCACCTCCCTCACCTCCCACCTCCCTCACCTCCCACCTCCCTCACCTCCCATCTCCCTCACCTCCCACCTCCCTCACTCCCACCTGCTCACCTCCCACCCCCCCACCTCCCTCCCCCATCCCATTTCCCCCACCTCCCATCTCCCCCACCTCCCACTCCCTCACCTCCCACCTCCCTCACCTCCACACCTCCCTCACTCCCAACACCCCAAACCAAAACCAAACCCCCCAAACCCCCCCTCCACCCCCCTCAACTCCACTCCCCCCCTCCCCCCTCCCCAACCTCCCCTTCACCTAACCCTCTCACCTCCCACCTCCCTCACCCCACCTCCCTCACCCACCTCCCTCCCTCCCCCTCCCACCTCCCCCCTCACCTCCCACCACTCTCACCTCCCCCCACTCTCACCTCCACCACTCTCACCTCCCACCTCCCTCACCCCCCCACCTCCTCCCTCCCACCTCCCTCACCCTCCCACCTCCCTTTACTCCCACCTCCCTCACCTACCACCTCTCTCACCCCCCACCCCCCTCACCTCCCCACCTCCCTCACCTCCACCTCCCTCACCTACCCCCTCCCTCACCTCCCACCTCCCTCAAACCCCCACACTCTCACTCCACCACTCTCACCTCCCACCACTCTCACCTCCCACCTCCTCACCTAAACCCCCTCCCTCACCTCCCACCTCCCCCACCTCCCACCTCCTCAACTCCCACCTCCTCACCTACCACCCTCTCACCCCCCACCTCCCTCACCTACCACCTCCTCACCTACCCCCTCCTCACTCCACCTCCCTATCTCCCACCTCCTTCACCCCCTCACTCCCATCCCCCACCTCCCTCCCCTCCACCTCCCTCACCTCCACCACTCTCACCTCCCACCACCCCACCTTTCCCCCCCTCTCACCTCCACCACCTCACTCCCACCACTCTCACCTCCCACCTCCCCACCTACCCCTCCCCCACCTCCCACCTCCCTCACCTCCCACCTCCCTCACCTACCCACCTCCTCACCTCCCACTCCCTCACCTCCCACCTCCCCCCATCTCCCACCTCCCTTCACCTCTCACCTCCCTCATCCCCACCTCCCTCACCTCCCACCTCCTCACCTCCCACCTCTCTCACCTCCCTCACCTCCCAACTCCCCCACCTCCCACCTCCCTCACCTCCCACCTCCCTATCTCCCACACTCTCACCCCCACCTCCCTCACCTCCCACGTCCCTCACCTCTCAAACCTCCCCACCTCCCACCTCCTCACCTCCCACCTCCCCACCTCCACCTCCCTCACCTCCACCTCCCTCACCTCCCTCACTTTCCCCCCTCCCTCCCTCCATCTAACTCACCTCCCACCTCCCTCACCTCCCCCACCTCCCACCTCCCTCACCTCCCACCTCCTCACCTCCCACCACTCTCACCTCCACCTCCCTCACCTCCCACGTCCCCCACTCTCACCCCTCACCTCCACCACCCTCACCTCTCACCTCCCTCACCTCCCACCTCCCTCACCTCCCTCACTCTCACCTCCCTCACCTCCACCTCCCTCACCTCCTCACTTCCCACCTCCCTCACCTCCCACTCCTCACCTCCCACCTCCCTCACCTCCCTCACCTCCCACCTCCCCACCTCCCACCTCCCTCACTCCCACCACTCTCACCTCCCACCTCCCTCACCTCCCACGTCCCCCACCTCTCACCTCCCCACCTCCCCCCCTCCCTCACCTCCACCTCCCCCAACCTCCCACCTCCCCCATTCCCACTCCTTTACCTCTCACCTCCCTCATCCCCCACCCCCTCACTCCCACCTCCCTCACCTCCCACCTCTCTCACCTCCCCCACCTCCCCAAATCCCCCACCTCCACCTCCTCACCTTCCCACCCCCCTCCCTCCACCACTCTCACCTCCCACCTCCCTCACCTCCCACGTCCCTCACCTCTCACCTCCCTCACCTCCCACCTCCCTCACTCCACCTCCCTCACCTCTCACCTCCCTCACCCCCCACCTCCTCACCTCCCTCACTTCCCACCTCCCTCACCCCCCATCTCCCTCACTCCCACCCCCCTCACCTCCTCACCTCCCACCTCCCTCACCTCCACCTCCTCACCTCCCCCCTCTCACCCCCACCTCCCTCCCCCTCCCCCGTCCCTCACCTCTCAACCCCCCTCACCTCCCACCTCCCTCACCTCTCACCTCCCCCACCTCCACCTCCCTCACCTCCTCACCTCCATCTCCCTACCCCATCTCCCTCACTCCACCACTCTCACCCCCCACCTCCCTACCTCCCACCTCCCTCACCTCCCACCACTCCACCTCCACCTGCCTCAAACCCCCACCTCCCTCAACCTCTAAACCTCCTTCACCTCCCACCTCCCTCACCTCCCACCTCCCTCACCTCCCACCAGCCTCACTTCCCCCCTCCCTCACTTCCCACCTCCCCCACCTCCCACCTCCCTCACCTCCCACCTGCCTCACCTCCCCCACCCCCCACCTCCCCCACCTCCCCCCTGCCTTACCTCCCACCTCCCTCACCTCTCACCTCCCCCACCTCCCACCACCTCCCTCATTCCCACCTGCCTCACCTCCACCTCCCTCACCTCCCTCACTTCCCCCCTCCCTCACCCCCCACCTCCCTCCCCCTGCCTCACCCCCCTGCTCACCCCCCACCACCTCACCTCCCACCTCCCACCTCCCTCACCCCCACCTCCCTCCCTCCCACCTCCCTCACCTCCCTCACCCCCCACCTCCCTCACCTTTCCCCCCCCCCTCACCCCCCCACCTGCCTCACCTCCCACCTCCCTTTACCTCCCACCTCCCTCACCTCCCTCACCTCCCACCTTTCCCCCACCCCCCACCCGCCTCACCTCCCACCTCCCTCACCCCCCACCTGCCTCACCTCCCACCTCCCCACCTCCCTCACCTCCCTCACACCCTACTCCTCACCCCCTCACCTCCCACCTCCCTCACCTCCTCACTCCCCCACCTCCACCTCCCTCACCTCCCCCCTCCCTCACCCCCACCCCTCACCTCCCACTCCCCACCTCCCACCTCCCTCCCCCTCCTCACCTCCCTCACCCCCTCACTCCACCTTCCCCACCTCCTCACCTCCACCTCCTACATCCCCCTCCCACCCCCCCACCTCCCTCACCTCCCACCTCCCTCCCTCCCACCTCCCTCACCTCCCCCCTCCCTCACCTCCCTCACCTCCCTCACTCCCACCTCCCACACCTCCTCCCCTCCTCACCTCCCTACCTCCTCCCCCCTCCCTCCCTCCCTCACCTCTCACCTCCCCCACCTCCCTCACCTCCCACCTCCCTCACCCCCTCACCTCCCTCCCTCCCTCCCTCCCTCCACCTCCCTCACCTCCCACCTCCCTCACCTCCCACCTCCCTCACCTCCCACCTCCCTCACCTCTCCCCCATCCCACCCCTCACCTCCCCCACCCCACTCCCCCCTCACCTCCCTACCTCCACCTCCCCCACTCCCCCTCCCACATCCCCCCCCTCCCCCCTCCCTCACCCATCCCCCACTCCCCACCTCCCACCCTACCTTATTCATTTCCCGGGATAATTTCGCTTTATTTTTCAATCATGAAAGAGGCAATGCCCCAAAATCATAAATAAGCAACATATAAGAAATTGTTTAACCACTACTAATGCACCACTACCATACCACCACTATTAACCACTACACCCCCACTTTCAACCACTACCTTACCCTTTACACCCACCCTATCACCACCACGAATACCTCCCAGTACAACAACCCCACCACCATCACTAAATTACCATCATCACGTACTAACACCACCACCACCACTACTACCCTCACTAACACCACTTTACACCACAAAACCACCACCACTACCAACACCACTACCTTAAAAACATCCACCCACCCTTATAACTCCACTAAACCACCACCAACCCCCACCACCCCCCTTACCACAATACCACTAACCACACCCAAAACACCACTATCAACCCCCAAAAACTCTCACACCAAACCATCCCACCACCAACAAAACCCCACCACCAAAAACCTCCACCCCCACCACCACTACACCACCACACCTCTACCCAAACCCAATCCACCCTACCCACCACTACCAACACCACCACCCTACCCCCCCAACACCACAACACCACCCACCAATACCACTACCACCACCACCATCACTACCACCACCCTCACCACTACCCCCCCAGCATCACCACCCCTACCTTCACCACCCCCGACCACTCCCACCACCCAAACCCAACCCACCACTACTACCCCACAACACCACCACCAACAACAAACCCCACTACCTACCACCACCACCACCACCCCACCACCCTACCCCACTCCACCACCCTAACACCCTAACCCCCTCCCAAAAACCCCACCCCACACCCCCACCCCCCTCCCCCACCCCCACAACCCCACCCCCCCCATCCCCCCCCCAAACCATCCCCCCCAACACCCCCACCAACCCCACCCCCACCACTTTCACCCCCCCCCCCCCCCCCCCCCCCCCCCCACACCCCCTCCCACCCCTCCCACACCCCCCCTTTCCCCCACCCCACACCCCCCACCCCCCCCCCCCCAAAACCCCCCACACCCCCACCCCCACCCCCCCCCCCCCCCCACCCCCCCAAACCCCCCCAACCCCCCAACCCCCACCCCCCAACCCCAACCCCCCACCCCCCCCCCTACCACAACCCTACCCCCCCAACCACCACCCCCCCACTCCCCAAACTCCACACTTGCGCACTCAAACCCCGTGAGAATAACCATACGCTTCCAAAACGGCTTTAACTCTGAAAAAGTTACTGTGTGTCTCCCCCAACAGTAAAATCTCCCGGAACATGTCTTACCTACTCGTCTCGGAAAAAAGACATACGCCAGAGCTTGCTTTTAATTCCCAACCACAGGAACACGGCTAAGGATTCCTACACAGAATTTTCCAAAATGTTCTTTTTCCCCTAAACACAGGGGATTTAATTTCCTAGAACACACGGATTTAATTTTCCTAGAACACACGGAATTTAATTTCCTAGAAACAGGTTTTTTCATTTTCAAACCACACATTTTTAAAATTTTCCTTTCATGGGAAAAATCTTTGATGACTTCCCTGCTTCCTTTCCTCCTGCCTTTGTAGTTTCGGGTTTATCTGCCATGAGGACTCCTTTATTTTTTTTCGACATCGGAGACCTAACCATTTTTTAAGGCGTAAGTCACCCCTTTTGGCGGATTTAAAGGGGGAAGAATCCGGGGTTTTAGAGAACACATGGCTAATATTCGGATGGCAAGTATTACTGTTGCTTGTCGAGAATTTGACCTAAACTTTTTGCGGTGAAGATACATCGTAATTTTTTCGTCACGACAAGACCCCCAACCATACACCTGTAGTGGTAACCAGATCTCTCCTATGCGAGGTACAACCCAGATCCCTCTAGTCTGAGGAAAAAACCCATGACCCCTATGCGGGTACAACCCATGATCCCCCAGTGCTGAGGGACAAACCCATGATCCCTCAGGCTGAGGTCAACCCTGATCTCTCAGTGCTGAGGTGCAACCCAACCCTCTAGTGCCAGGGACAACCCAGATCCCCCTTGCTAGGGACAACCCATGATCCCCCCTACTAGGGACCCCATGATCCCTCTAGTGGTGAGGACAAAACCCCGATCCCTCTAGTGCTGAGGGCAACCCCGATCCCCCCTATGCGGGGGGTACAACCCATGATCCCTCTTTGGGCGAGGGACACCCCATGACCCTTAGGCTGAGTACAAACAATGTCCCTCTAGTGTGAGGTACAAAAACCATGATCCCTCTAGTGCGAGGTCAACCCATATCCCCTAGTGTGAGGGACAAACCCTGATCCTTGTGCGAGGACAACCCCTGCCCTCTATGCTGAGGACAACCCAGATCCCTCTAGTCGAGGTACAACCCATGATCCCCTATGCTGAGGACAACATATGATCCCCCTAGTGCGAGAAAAACCCCTGTCCCTCTGTGCTGAGGTACAACCCCGACCCTCTATCGAGGTACAACCCCAACCCCCATGTGAGGTACAACCCATGACCCCTAGTGCTGAGGTACAACCCCTACCCTCTAGGCGAGTACAACCCATGATTTCCCCCTGTGCTGAGACAACCCCTGATCCCCCTTTGTGCGAGGTACAACCTGATCCCTCAGTGCTAGGACAACCCCTGATCCCTCATGCTGAGGTACAAAACCCCTGATCCCCTAGTGCTGAGGTAAAACCCATGATACCTCTAGTGCTGAGGGACAAAACCGAAAAACCTCGTGCTGGGTACAACCCTGATCCCTTAGGCTGAGGTCAAAAACCATGACCCTCTGGCTGAGGTACAACCTGATCCCCCTAGTTGGAGGTACAACCCATGATCCCTCGGCGAGGGACAACCCATGATCCCCTAGTGTGAGGTACAACCCCAATCCTCTATGCTGAGGTACAACCCAGACCCCCAAATCGAGGTACAACCCATGATCCCTTAGTGCGAGGTACAACCCCTGATCCCTCAGGCGAGGTACAACCAAAGAAAACCCTCTAGGCTGAGGTAAACCCAAAGACCTCTAGTGCTGAGTACAAAAACCCTGATCCCTCTAGTGCTGAGTACAACCCCTGATCCCCTAGTGCTGAGGTACAAACCCTTTATCCTCTAGTGCTGAGGGGTAACCCATGATCCCCTTGCCCGAGGGACAAACCATGTCCCTCTAGTGCTGAGGTACAAACCCCTGATCCCTTAGTGTGAGGGACAACCCCGATCCCCCTATGCGAGGTTTCAAAACCCATGATCCCTCTAGTGCTGAGTAAACCCATGATCCCCCTAGTGGGGACAACCCATGATCCCCCTGGGGAGGTAAACCCATGATCCCTTTGTGCTGAGGACAAATAGATCCCTCTAGGTTAGGGGACAAAACCCCGATCCCTCTAGTGCGAGGACAAACCATGTCCCCCTTTTGGGTGAGGACAACCCATGATCCCCATGCGAGGTACAAACCTGACCCTATGTGAGGGGCAAACCATGAACCCTTGGCGAGGTCAACCCCTTCCCCCCTAGTGCTGAGGTACAACTTGCCCTCTAGTGCTGAGGGACAACCCAGTCCCCCTAGTGTGGGTAAACCCTGATCCCCCTTTTGTGCTGGGTACAACCCATGATCCCTCTAGTTTCTGAGGTACAACCCATGATCCCCTATGCTGAGGACAAACCATGATCCCCAGTGCTGGGTAAACCCAGATCCCTCTAGGCTGAGGTACAACCCCGATCCCCCTAGGCTGAGGTACAAACTGTCCCTCTAGGCTGAGGTACAACCCTGTCCCCTATGCTAGGTAAAAAAACCCGATCCCTTAGTGCGAGGGACAACCCCAAACCCCTATTTTCGAGGTACAAACCCATGACCCCCTAGGTGAGGTACAAACCATGACATTTCGGCGAAGGGACAAACCATATCATCTGTGCTGAGGTACAAACAATGACCCCCCTGGCTGAGGTACAAACAAAATTCCTCTAGTCTGAGGTACAAACAATGATCCCCCTGTGCTGGGTCAAACAAAGCCCTCTAGCGAGGTACAAACAATGATCCCCCTGTGCTGAGGTCAAACCGATCCCCTTTGGGGGTCAAAAAAAGATCCCTCTATGCGAGTACAAACAATGATCCCTTTATGCGAGGGACAAACAAGATCCCCCAGTGTGAGGGACAAACAATGATCCCTCTAGGTGAGGTAAAACCTGCCCTCTAGTGCGAGGTACAAACAATGATCCCTCTAGTGCTGAGGTACAAAACCCTGATCCCCGTGCTGAGGTACAAACCATGATCCCCTAGTGCTGAGGTCAAACAAGACCCCCCTAGGCTGGGTACAAAAAATGTCCCCTTTTGCTAGGGAAAAAACAAACCATGAACCCCATGCTGAGTACAAACAAATCCCCCTAGGGGGAGGGGTACAAAACCAAGATCCCCCCTAGGCTGAGGACAAACAATGACCCTCTAAATCTGGTACAAAAAAGACCCTCAGGCGAGGTACAAACATGACCCTCTGTGCGAGTACAAAAATGATCCCCTGTGTAGGTACAACCCATGACCCCCTAGTCTGAGGACAAACAAGTTTTTCCCCCCTAGTGCTGAGGTACAACCCATGATTTCCCGATGACATTTGACAGCTATGGCTTTTTTGTTTGTTAAAAGGAAATAAAAACGCCGAGGTGTGGCAAGTCTTTTAAACTCACGGCCCGTGCGCTAAAACCCCCTCGACCAACTGGTTTTTAAAAGATTTACCCTTTCAGGTTGCCCGTAGTTAGCGAAGGCTTGTGAGTTTTTAAAACTCACTTGCCATGGGGTTTAATCCCACCTTCCTTGATTTCCTTGCAATCGTGTTTTCACGATTCGTGATCTGTTGGAGAGGTTAGTTACAACTTTGGGTTTTAGAGTGCTCTCTCAGTCCGGCAGCTGGGCATTTTCCCTGTCCTTGTTTTTTGTGATAGTTTTCGTTTAAATGTTTATTTTTAAGTTGGCTTCGACACACCAAACACCCCACCACACAACAACACACACAAAACACACCCCACCACAAACACATGCAACATGCTGAATACCACAAAGGGAAAACAACGCAAAAAATCAGGGATCAGGCTGGGGGAAAAAAAGGGGGAGAACTCTAAGAAAAAAAAGAGGTTGGAGGAGCCAAGAGATTTAAGGAAATATCACAATGGAGACAGGAAGGCTCTGGGGAAAACCGGACAGAGGGGGGCACCCCAACAAGGAAAACACCAAAAATGTTGGGTGCGTACACA
>NW_026472185.1:0-10709 GCF_026875155.1 Cherax quadricarinatus
GGAAAAGTGTTTTTCTTGTCTAAAACAGTGACCAAGAATCTAAATAGTGAGATCAATATTTCTCAGGGACGTGTTTTTTTTGTCTAAACAGTGACCAAGAATCTGAATAGTGAGATCAATATTTCTCAGGGACGTGTTTTCTTGTCTAAACAGTGACCAAGAATCTGAATAGTGAGATCAATATTTCTCAGGGACGTGTTAACATTCATGCTTTTTCTTTGCAAGTATTTGCCGAGACTGACCGTACAGTCCAAATAAAGATTAAAGTCACATACAGTATAGCAATCAGAAGAGCAGTGCGGGCCCGTATAAGTCTTTATATCCTTATCAGCGGCTATAAGAAGGGTTGTGACAGCATTCACTGGTTCCTATCGGCATGACTATCTCGTTACACTCAGGGATATTAACCTTTTTTGCTCAAAATCCCGAAAAGAATATGGTGCTATGGATTCCTGAGACAATGTAGAGAGTGTTGAGTTCCCAAGAAGAGTTTCATGTGGTTTTACCTCACTCATTTTGTCCTGGGATGACAGGCTGAGGCAGTGATAATAACACTGTAAACATATTCCTTGCAGCGAACAATATTTCAGACATATTGCTGATACTTTACAGTCACCATTCATATTAGCAACACCATCGAAACATTCACCCACATTGTTCTCGAACTTTAGATGAAGTTTTTTCAAGAGAATATTAAGTGAAATATCTGTTTTACGTTACTTTCCTTTAACATATCTCAAACACAGGACCATTCGTTCCATGTGGCTGCCGTCGTAAGTTTTCTTAACACTCTCCATCACGGAGTAGTAAAAGCAGTCAGATTAGTGCATATATTTTCTCACCTCACTTGGCCATATATTTGCTTATCCACACTGAAACAAGATAATTATTACTTTGTAACAACGTTGCAAACAACGCAAGGTTTAAAAGAGAGCATGTTGCCAACGTTATTAAATAATTCCCCTGGTCTACTGACGTCTTTAATATAGCGGTCGCTGCATAACTAGCAAAACATATATATATAAACAGAAACGCTCACTATGATAAAATTGCAATTAACTAATCTGAAACCAACTAAGTCCCAGATATTCCGTTAATAGTTTAGTCAACCAATCAGCACTTTCAACATACAGCATACTTCTACATATCAGCACGCTCTAACACTAACAGCACCCGCACAATACACCCTCACACAATAGACCTCAAAATTAGATCCCGCACAACCTATCACACCTGCCAACACTAATCAGGACCCACCAACACTCCAATCAGTAACCCCAACAACACAACCCATAACACGCACCCGCAACACTAACATCAGCACCGTCAAACACACAACTACAGCATCCCCAGCAACACACCATCACGCATCACCCAGCAACACAAACTACACGCATCACCAGTCAACACAAACCATACAGCACACCCAGTCAACACAAACTACAGCACACCCTACAACACAACATACAGTCACCTCGCCAACACAAGTACAGTACCTGAGTTAAACAAACCGTACACGCACACATAACACAAACCATACAGCACACTCAGCAACACAAACCAGTACACGCATCACCCAGCAACACAAACCAGTACACGCATCACCCAGCAACACAAACCAGTACACGCATCACCCAGCAACACAAACCAGCTTGAAGAATTGAGACACTTATGGAAATCTATATTGAAGAAACGTTTCGCCACACAGTGGCTACATCTGTCTTATACAAAGCAGGAAAGTATAAGGAGAGGAGGAGTTTGTGGTAATCAGTCCCTCAGCCTGGAGTCGATGTGTTCAGTCCATCAATCTTGTAGAAAGTACAGCACAGGACCGTAGCAGTGGCTAATATACTGTAGTCAGGTTAGGCTAAGCAGGAGGAGGCGGGGTCATAGTGGAACCATCCACTGGTCTAAGTAGGTCTTCTTTCAAAGATTGGACAAGTTTCGAAGAATTCTTTGTATCTAGATCCCATGATGATGCTAAGGGACTGATTACCTCAAACTCCTCCTCTCCTTATACTTTCCTGCTTTGTATAAGACTGATGAAGCCACTGTGTGGCGAAACGTTTCTTCAATAAAGGTTCCCATATGTTGCATAAGTGTCTCAATTCTTCAACTTGTAAGTCTTCAAAACCATTCATCACAAACCAGTTCTCACCAAAACAGACCAATGCAAGCCAACACGACCCAGAATCTTCTACTAATAAGCATCACCTGCCAACACTAATCATAATCTGTAAGTTCGAGTCAGCAGCCGCAAAAACAAGTTAATACTCACCAACAGTCAGGCACAACCCACCATCACCAACCAACATCCACCAACATCCCCTATCACCACCAACACCAACGAACACCCACCAACACTCTCAGACTTCTAACAACTAGGCAACACAAGCTAAATCTCGCCGTAAACCTTCAAATATAGGTTGAATAAATTCAAGAGGGGTAGGATTTAGTGGGACTTGCACAACAAGAGTCAGAAGAGTTATCAAGCTTATTTCTTGGGTAGCCTTGAGGAAAGGTCGGACAAATATCTTTGGTAGAGAGTTTAGGTTATAAAAGGATCTGCCTAGTAAAGGGAGGAAGGCTGCTGCTGCAATTCTCAGTGTTTCGTAAAACCGGTTACACCAACTGACACCCGGAACCGTTCACAAACAACAGCTAACACCTGCCAACACCCGGTAATAATCACTAAAACTAGTCAGTGATGGGATGGGATGCTGGCTGGTGTTAGAACCCAACAACCCATCCAACTCCAGCCAGGACCAGCTCAGACCCCGCAACACCAGCCAGCATCCACCAATATGCTCCAGTGAGGTCACTGTCTTGTGACTGAGTTTACTCGACGCGCATTGGTGACACACACTCATGCTCGGGAGGAAAGTCTCATCAGGAACATAATACAGCAGATCTCCATGGATGGCGCTTCCACACTGTAAACAACCTGACAACCTGATCCAAGACGCCGTTGATTCGAATCTGAGAGAAAGTGCAATCTAGCCGAATATTGTTTGGGTTCGAACTCAGATAAAGACGAGGTCTTCTGAATATATATATAAAATATATATATATATATATATATATATATATATATATAATATATATATATATATATATATATATAAATTATAAATATATATCTAATATATATATATATATATAATATATATAATATAAATATGAAATATATATATGTATATAAAAAATATATGGGTAAGTGGAACAGATTCTCGTCGGTAAGCCATGAGTGTCGTAAGAAAAGCGCGAAGATGCCTGGGAGCAAGTGGCTAGTAACCCTGTCTCCTGTATAAATTACTAAATTTAAAAAGAGAAACTTTCCTTTTTCTCGGCTACCCTGCCTCGTGGGATATCGGCCGATGTGTTTATATATATATATATATATAAATATATATATATAAATATATAAATATATAAATATATAAAATAGTATATAAAATATAAAAATATTTGGCCAGAGAAACTGACGTTGAGTGCACTAGAGACTGCAGTTGGCTCAAGTACCTGCCTGATTATTCGTAGGGAGATGATTGTTCAAGCAAAGATATTGATCATGTTGATCTTGATTTTTAGATCACATAAGGCAGTAGACACAGTGAAGTTGATGTCTTGTAAGAAACGCTTCCATTACTGGCCCTATATTTACTCTCTTCAATTCCATGAATTCATCATTTAGTCTTGATAAATACTGAGTTAGCTGTTAGAATATCTTTATTATCTAATCCAGTTCATTATAAATCAGTAGCTCTTAATAGTGTTTGAAGTACGAATCAGATCGACTCTCAGCTGATCCTTTTATTGAAGTGAATCTTGACGTTTAATCAGTGATTTGATACTTTATTTCTGTAATAAGACACATATATAGTGGCATTCACAGTAGTAAAGCGTATGCTACATAACAGGTATAAATCCCTCAAAAGTAGTGTTTCTGGTCACAATTCTTACAAGGAATCAGTGGCTTATACATAATTTGATTGTGTATGTAAACTTTGCAAGTTTTTCCAAAAATCAATAAAAAAATTGTCGATTAAACTGTTCTCTCAAAAAAACTCTATAGAATTTTTCGGGTCTGAAAGAAACCATTTGATCTAGTAACACAAGAGACATAGGAATATTAATCATAAGTTAAATTGCATCATCGTCATAATAACACAATGCAAAAGAGTGATTGTTTGCAAGTGACAGTGGGAGATAACACATATTAAGAGTAAAGACAATGACAGTGAAGATACCACATATTAATGACAAAAACAAGTCGCAAAGACATCCTGTGTGTTTTATGAATGACATTAGGAGATGAATCCATGTTTTGAGTAAAAACAACGGAGACGGCATCATACTCTGAAGAATGACAGATTAAGTAAATCAAGAACTACGTGTTGTAATCGTGAAATATGCCTTTGATGCAGAGTGAACCATTATAATATTAAATTGACTAGAAATGAGTCAATTCTGTGTAATGATAAAAAAAAATGAGATGAAATATATGATCCGTTTTAATAACGGCAGATGAGACATGATCTATGTAATTATCCTTTGAAAATAAATAATGCTCCGTTAAATACACTAGGAACGAAATTCGATTTCCTGAGTAATGAAGAAAATTAATCAAAATCTTTGTAAAGTCATTGGAAGATGAATTAAGTGTAATGACAGATATAACAATGCTCTGTGTAATGACACAGATGAGTTCATGTTCTGAGTAATGACACAGATGAAGTCATGTTTCTGTGTAATGACACAGATAATCATACGCTTGTTTAATGACACAGATGAATCATACTCAGTGTAATGACACAATGAGTCATCTCAGTGTAAATAACAGAGATGGTCCTTCTCTGTGTAATGACACAGATGAGTCATGCTCTGTGTTATGACACAGATGATCCATGCTCTGTTGTAAAGACACTGATGAGTCTGCTCTGTGTGATGACCACAGATGGTCATGCTCAGATTTAATAACACAGATGAGTCATGCTCTGTGTAATAACATCAGATGATTCATGCTCCCATTGTGATGACACAGATGATTCATGCTCCTGTGTAATAACACAGATGAGTCATGCCATTGTGTAATGACACAGAGGAGTCATTCTCTTGGAAGACACAGATGAGTCATGCTTTGTGTGATGACCACCGATGATCATACTCTGTGTAATGACACAGATGAGTCATGCTCTGTGTGAATTACACAGATGAGTCATTCTCAGTGTAATACACAGAAGAGTCTTGCATTGTTAGATGACTACAGATGAGTTCATGCTCTGTGTTATGACACAGATGAGTCATGCTCTGTGTAGATGAGACACAGAGAATCATGCATGTGTATACACAGATGAGTCATGCTCTGTGTGATACACAGATGAGTCAAAGCTTTATGGGTGTGATGGACATCAGATGAGTCAAACTCTGTGTAATGACACAGATGATCATGCTCTGCGTGATGACAGATGAAGTCATGCGTCAGTGTAATAACACAGATGAAGTCCTGCTCAGTGTAATAACACTAGATAGTCATGCTCTGTGTGATGACACAGATGAGTCATGCTCTGTGTAATAACACTGATGAGGAGCATGCACTGTGTGATGACACAAGATGAGTCATTCTCTGGTGATTACACAGAAGAGACCCATGCTCTGTGTAATAACACAGATTAGTCATGCTCTGTGTGATGACACAGAAGAGTCATGCCTGTGTAATGACACAGATGATTCATGTTTTTGTGAAAATGACGCGAGATGAGTCATATCACGCGATTATTAGTGATCTGCAAGCGGGGATCAAGATAAACGTCTTCGGAGGCTTCTTAATTTATTTGTAATGTAAGTGTGGGTACACAGCGTTGTTGTTGTGCCCATGGCCCAGTAGGGCCATGCCCACGAGGGAGAAGAGCTCGCAAGGACTTGTGTCTTGCTGCTAAGGCCGCAGAGATGAGTGAGTTGTGATGTGGGACCAGCAACCCACAGACCTGGCAGGAGGCCCAGAGGGCAGCACCTTAGTGCGTCAAAATATGAACTAAACTGGTCAGTCAGCATAGGCTGTCTGTGCAGACAGGCCAGGCTGACTATAAACCCGGGCACCTACCTCGGGCGGTCGTCCCGATGCGACAATACCGTGGTGTAAAAAAACTCAGTCTCTCTTCGTTGGAACGGCAACAGAACACAAAATAAAACATGTTATATAGTACATAAAGGACATGGAAAAAAAAAGCTTCCTAACAGGGAGGGAAAGAAAAAATACATGTGGGGTGTGCTAACATCGTATGTC
Organism: Cherax quadricarinatus; assembly: GCF_026875155.1. Taxonomy (NCBI): domain Eukaryota; kingdom Metazoa; phylum Arthropoda; class Malacostraca; order Decapoda; family Parastacidae; genus Cherax; species Cherax quadricarinatus. The sequence goes on from NW_026472185.1 coordinate 6,287, forward strand.
AAAGGCATGTGAGCGTCGAGGGGGCATCACTGCACCCTTACGTGCGTCTGAATGGATACTGGCAACAGAGGAGACATCGCTGCCGCGACTGTGACGTAACGGGTTATGGTCCCTCTAGAACGGTGAAGCAAGACATCGTAGGAGTCGCTTCAGGTTTTCCACACAACCTGGGGCACGACATGCTGAATCTGGTGGTGGGTGAGGCATCGACAAAACTGAACTCGGCATCTGGGGGACAGGACATCTTCTGGCAAGCTACTCAGGAGGAGACTTCTCGATTGTACTGTCCGCTAGGCTGTCACAGCGGCTAGTGATGGACGAGAGCGAGGAGCAAGACGTGGCAAGAGACGACTGACGAAATTATCTGGGAGTCGAACTATCATGCTCCAACTGCAGTGAGCGAGCTAGCATCAAAGCGACATCATCTTTGTGCAGGCTGCCACCTGAAGCTGTGACACGAGTCTGACACGGCGCCTGCCGGACAGGGCTAACTGCGGCTTGACGAGTTCATTCTCGTCGGCATTGTTAGTTAGATAGCATAGGTTAGTCTAAGCGTCTCCAGACTTGTTCGCTACATATAACTGCACTCTGAAGCTGGAGGTGAAAGTGAAACAATCTGGATGGGAATCGTAGCAGTACGATTCTGCAGAACATCACGAGCAACGAGCATTGAATGAGCTTTCTGTATCAAAGGGCTCGGTCGCTCGGGGCTGAGTAATATCCGCGATCAAATGCACTGGTCACACCGGGAGATCTAAGTAACCAGTGGTGGCTACTCCGGGGGTCTTGCCGCAAGACCACACTGGACTCACGGAAAACTTTACACATCAACCTGCGGTACATGAGGATTCAAACATGGCTTAACGCAAAAGATGCTTTTCTTGTGCACAAAAATGACCACTAATCCATACACTAACATGAGAAAACACTGAGAGGAAATTAATAACACACACACATGTATCTTCTCTCAATCTTCTCGACTGTATTGAAATAATTACTAAAACTCTCGATGTGGACATCATGTGATGTCAGGCGTGACGTCAACAGCATTGTGACTTCAGCAGACATGCTCGAGGTGACTGTCAGCAGACATCGTGATGTTATGAAGTCGGCAGTCAGCATCGGTGATGTCACTGTGATGCGGCACAGACCATTAGCATGAGCTGGGACATCTGGCTTGGTAACTTGTGGCATGTAGAACCAACGTGCATCGCCCACCCCCTACGATGGCGGTCTGGGACCCACATGGCATCGCCCACTTACACCACGAGGCTCGGGATCCACGTGGCGTCGAGAACTACGTGGCCTCCCCCCCCCCCTTTCAGATTCCACGGGGCTTGCTTGATCCATCAAGGCTTGCTGATCCATCGTGGCTTGCTGATCCACGTGGCTGCTGATCACGTTGATTGCTGATCCACGTTGGCTAGCTGATCCCTGTCTTGCTGATCCACGTGGCTTGCTGAACTACATGGGCTTGCTGATCCACAGGCTTACTGATCCCGTGCTTACTGAAGCCATCGTAGCTTCGAGTGGCCTCGGGCACTCTGATACACAGCAGCTAACAATGAATTCACATTGTAAACACAGAGGGAGTGGGGCGTGGATAGTGTTGGTAGCTGGTGCGAGGTGTGATCTGTACAGCAGGGCAAGCATGGGCAAGGCAAGGAATGGCCACTTCTATCAAGTGGGAGTTCGATACGTGATTAGGTAGAAATACCACGTAGCTGTATACGTATATTGGCGATATTGGATAAGACCTTCCAAGCCGTACCTAACTCCTGCTACCCTCTCGTTATACTGTACTAGCCGCTGCCCAGTACCCGTGGTCTTTGAATACTGCGAGGTCAGCCCAATATGAAAGCCGTGACTCAAGAACGTTGATCGTTGAGTTCGACGGTACTGGTAACTGTAACGTACTACGAGACTGGTAACTGGTTTACTACTATCTTGTAAACTGGTACGCTGGATACTACTACTGAAGCACGCGACGCTAACGTATGTCGTCCCGACATACAACTAATAAAACTATAGATGTCAAGTACGGCTTGGGCTGAGATCTATACAATGTCAAAGTACATCACCATTAGCATTATAGGATACTAAAACGTATAACATTGGAATGAAGCTTACTTAACTGAAACGTAATGTAATACAAGTTATACTATAGTACAACTTAAAACTCACGTTTTGAACAACGAATCAACATTGAGATTAACAAAGGGATAAAAACAAAAATATTGATCGAAATCGATCTGTATTCGTGTGATCGACCTACGGATTCTGAGGAAGAATATATACACAAAAATGAGGGTTTTTAACATGAAAGGCAGAATTCGGTGCACGCAAATCTAGACTGTTTAACTCTCAGAATGCGGAGAGAACATGAACACAAAAAAAAAATTCATGAATACTGATAAGATTGATACTGTAATTATTCATCTATACAGGTTATTTACATTTAACCCCAACTCTAGCTAGGGTAAGATGGCATATGCATGAATGGGTATCATCTCTGGAGGATCAACACTCTGTAGGCATTGGCTAACTCTATGCTGCATTTGAGCAAATCTGAATATGGAAGTTACAAAAGATACTTAGGATTTCTCAATACCTTCGTGTACGTAGGGAATAACGACATTCAGGTTAACAACTGACTGAGTATCAGAAAATAGAACAGGATCAGGAGGATTGGTCAGAGTCATTCACATTATTCTGGGTTGGAACGTCATTATCATCACATACTAACTCATATGATCCAAAATCGATTCTAATTACTGACCAGTACTAATTCTCGTCTAACCTATACTTAATACCAGTGATATATTCACTACTGCGATAAGGAAACCACATAACTTTGATCAGCTTTGGCATAGCAGACTTTTTGTTAAAGTTATTCAGCATAACTCTCGAACCTACTTTGATTTTTGATGGCTTTACTCGAGTATTTTGCGACTCTTGTAAATTCAGCTGTTGATTTATGAAGTGTTTCACGGATTCTTCTAAAAACACTTTGAGCTAAGCTGGTACGAGTTGCTACAAAATCATCAGGGTTGTAATTTAGTTTCGGATTAGAATACAACAACTCATAAGGCAAAACGTTTTATCTACGACCATACAATGCATAATGTGGAGTGTCACCTATAGAAACATTGTAAGCAGAATTTATAGCACACTGCACATCAGGTATAACTTCATCCCAAGTTTCACTGTTGGGATTGATAGTGGCTCTCAAGACATCAAGTACTTTCTTATTGGTTCGTTCTGCTAACCCATTGCTGGCAGGATGATGAGGAACAATGGTGGATTTAGTGATCTTGTACAAGTACACAAATTTTCAAGAATTTCATTACAGAATTCACCTCCATTATCTGTTACTAGGGACTTAGGGGTGGTATATGCCTGCAGATAATGCGTTCTTTAAACGCTTTAGCTACTGTCTCAGCAGTCTTATCTGCAATAGGAAACTAACTCGCAATATCTGGTGAAATGGTCATACCATAACACACAGATGTTTGTTACCTAGGAGGAACATCGGAAATTAGTTAACAAATCTAGCGCCAACTCTTTCCCAAGGTTCGCTAGTAGTTGGATACACTTGGATTGGATTAGGACCATTAGCATGCCTTTATGTTGCATGCAGACACTACATTCCTAACATACTCAGAAATATCAGTTGCCAATACGAGGCCAAAAGTATTCAATCTGGTCTTGTTTTACTGAACGATCCATACCAGGTGTGCAACACCTGTACAATCGTGAACTAGCTGTAAGGCTACATTCACTAGTGACTGTGGAATTACTAACTGGTATACTCTTCTGCTAGGAGTACCCAACTCGGCTGTTCGATACAGTAATTCTTGGTTCATGACAAAGTCACTGATGGGTGCTGGTGGTTTCACATTCAGAATAAGATCTTCCTGGAGCAGGAATCGAATCACACCAGACCACATGGGATCTGTTCTTTCTTACTGGAGGAATGAACAAACTCGGTGGAGTGGATGACTCCCCCGGTTGCTGTACTGGGTGATCTTTTACGTAATATTGGAGATACACAAAGTCTTTCAACCCTAGATTTGTTACAAGGGTTTTGGCAAGTCCCTCTTCACGAGGACAGCCAAGAACTAACTGCATTCTCCACTCCTACAGGTCATTATCACTTCCTCCGTATGGCATTTGGATTACGATCTTCCCCTATCACGTTCTCAAGGCTCATGACTAATATCTTTAGAGGTCTCATAGGTAATGCACTTATGGTGTACTTAGATGACGTAATCGTCATGTCTAAAGACGTGGATACACACTTGAAAAGACTTGATGTAGTACTTGGTAAGCTTGAAGAAGCCAATTTAAAGATCAAACTGTCAAAATGTCAATTTTTCAGATCAGAAATTAAGTTTCTTGGTCACGAGCCTCCTAATTGGGT
>NW_026472186.1:0-11973 GCF_026875155.1 Cherax quadricarinatus
GTTTTACCTTTGTAAATTGTGAGTTCATTACATTTTTTAAATTGTGAGTTCATTACCTCTGTAAGTTGCTCAGCTACCCAAACTTTGGAGTCCAGTCCCTGGCCCAAATTATGTACCTCTGTAATCTTTTGGGACTACCGCCCACAGGATGGGTATGGGGTGCTAAAAACAATACATAAACTAACTTAAACTAACTTTCATATACTTTGTGTAAAGTTTCTGAGGTTTTTCTTTTCCCAGAGCCAGACATGGGCCAGCTCGTTGGTCACCCGTTGCTTGTCAACCAGTTTTTTGCTTCTGGTGACCCATTGACCCACATATCCATCATAGTTTTGTTGATCTGGAAATCTAATGAAAATTCTTGTCCAGTTTCCTTTTGATGACTTCTACACTTGTCCTAACGGTGTTTCTTCACCCTGATTTACACTTGGAATTGTTTTGGTATTTCCTACCGTATCTTCAGTTCATTATGTTGTTATGGCGGTGTCCCAGTTCTGGGACAAGGACCACCAATAATTTCCTGGTATATATTATCATGTAACTCTTTCACCTCCGTTGCAAATAGTATATATTTAAAGTTTTTAAGACATTCCCTTTAATTTAATTGCTTTTATTGGGTGTATGCGGGCCTTAAATGATCTCTGTATCTGTCCCAGTTATGATATTTCTCTACCCTGAACGGGGTTGTTAACATGAGTAATATTCCAAATGGTGAGCACAAGAGGTTTGGAAAGTGCCACCATTGGCATTATTTCCTTTGTTTTGAAAGTTCTCATTATCCTCCCATTATCCTACGGGCCCTGTCATGACCTGGTCTTTACTGTGTTCATTGAAGAAACATTTAGCTGACATGATTATTCCCAAGCCATTTACGTTTTTCTTTTCGTTCTATTTGATGATCCTCTTGGGTTTTCTATACAGTGTCCCTTTTGACTTCTCCTTTCTGCTCGGGAGGATAAGAAACAGCACAGGTGCCAGGACAGTGTTGGGGGAACAGAAGTTTTTTTACTTTACTTATGATGGATTTTGCTCTGTTTATACTACTTTTTTATTCTGTATGATAGGATCCAAAAGGGGCCCTCGTCTTGCCTTTTCCCCATAATTTCCTATGGCCCCTTTGTTTTTTTGGGATAATCACTTATGACAGGTATTTATCAAAAAGCTTTTGTAAAATCTGAGTATATCACATTAGCGTTTTCATTTCCCTCCAACGCCTCCGTAATTCTGTCATAAAAGGTTCAGCGCTTTTGACAGACTGATCTTCCGGTTCTACAAACTTGCTGGTTTATGTTACGTAGGTTGTGCTGTTCCGTGAAATTTATACTCTGACATCTCAAACACTCTTTCGAAGGGTTTTTATGATGTGGGAAGTTAAGGCTACTGGTCTGTCAATTTTAGCTAGTGCTTACTTCTAAATTTTTACTAAGAAACACCCACATGAAGTTAAATTGAAGAGAATTCCTCTTATCCCAGAGAGAATAATGTAATGAAAAAAAATTAGTATATTGGTTCCAAGCCGCTCAGAAGTTAATTATCAGGTAATAAACGTTTAAGAGTTACAGGTAATCGAACACAGCACTCTGAAATTATTGAATGAAAGGAAAATATATAATTTTTTGCAATTTCTTCTAACGAAATCAAACTGAGACCAAAACAGGTCAAAAATCAGTCCAAACTCTTCTCTCGGTAAGAATAATCAACCTTTTAAAAAGTAAGTAAATTGTATTAAAGGTTTGTGAGTTTAAAATATTTTCTAAGTCTTCAGAGCACACAGAGGGTTATGACACTTAAAAACTCATTATGTAGATTTAATCTAGGATAACCCAGTGACGTCAAACACTGTGATTTTCTGCTCACAAGAGACATTCTCCATTTTATTTCACAGAAAACCAATTAATAAAATTGGCCCAATACGTTGACCAACAAAAATTTTCGTCGGTCTGCTACTGAGATTTGTAGAATTTTTTTACATTATGTAATGAGTATGGTCATGCCAAATTTAAAGTCGGAATTAAAAACTAGCACATCAGGAAATTTAGTTATTGGAAAAAATATATTTTCAAGAATTGTTTATCTGTAAGTGATATTCCATCAAAATTACAGGCACAATAATGTATTAAAGTCAGTAAAACTTATCCGTTATAAAGTAACTGCTAAAGAATGATTTAGACATTAAGCAACATATTCTCACAGAAAGTAGGATATATGTGAAAATGTTTTTAAGCATTTAGGTTCACGCTAAGAAAAGTTGTGGTGACTCTCTGGAGAAACCAACAGTACCGCCCCTCCATGCTGGATGCAATCTTAGGAAGCTAGAGGGGGGGTACTCCCCTTTTCATAGTAAGGAAACCCTGAGTGTAACCATCCAGTATGTTGACACTAGCACACCAAGACTGGATGGAAAGAAGTTCCATGTCTGAACGAAGAAAATGCATTTTCCAGGACAGGCGACAGCCCCAGTGCCTCTGTAGGTTCTGTCAGGCTTTGCAGTAACTAGGCAAAGTTCTGCTGTGTACCTTTTAAGAAGTTCTGGACAACTTTGATAGCAACCATTCAGCCAGCTCCAATGGTGGTGTAAGTTTTGATGGATGGCTGAGTCATAACAAGTTCACGTTTTTGGGCCCTAATAGGTATAGGTTTTGCCTCCCCCTCCCCCTACATACCTTCAATACGACAACTTTTATCTTTGCAAAGATACCGTGTAAAGCCAGCAACGGAGAACCTTTTACCTTTCATCACGGACTGTTTCACAGAATCAAACACAATGTTTCTGGCTCTCACAGAGACCACCTAAGGATCTCAAGTTATAACCTATTAGATGCCAACGAGTAAACAGACAAAAAAAGAAGAGGAGGGGGTGGGGGGGCCTGTACGCCACTGAGTCGCTCATTTGCTCGGTACTACTCAACACCTCAAATGAATATAGTTAAGTTTTGGTAAGCAAGGAGCCAAAAGCAAAACTTTGTCATTGTGGTTATTTACAAGCCGCCAGATGCAACTTCCCAACAATTCCAGAACAACTTTTAAAAATGGATCTCAATCTGGGAAATCTTCTAGTTTTCTGCCCCAAACATCTTGTTGCTGGGTGATATCAACTTTAAAACACTAAAATGGAGGAATGTAGCAAATAATGTCAGCAGAGAGGAACACAGAGACAGCTCAGATGAAAATTCACACACAAGCTATTAAATCTCTGCACCAAATTCAATCTATACCCGCAACTAAAGCCCGAACAAGATTAGAGAATACACTGGACCTTAATGTGATATGATACAAAATATAACACTATCAGATCGCAATAAAACAGAGGTACAGAAATGTATATGCAGGCTCCGGACCAGCAAAATGTGATTCAGTATATGAGGATGCTTCACCAAATTACACTTCAACACAAAAATATACCATGGGATCAAGTCAACCATTGTCTAAATGAAATTCGTGTACCTGAGTATGCTCAAGACATTTCCTTTAAGAAAAAGTTAGAGATGTAACTAGAAAATAGAGAAACGCTCCCTATTCAGGCGAAGGCAAGAAATCACAGAACTGCTGAAAGGGGGCCAGTATACGATGGGAGGCACTGGACAGAAAAAATAGCAAAATATCGAACTTAAGTTAAGAAATCATACAGGAGACAAAACACTCAAGAACTAAAAGCCATAACTGAAATTGAAAGAAATTCGAATATTTCTTTCTTATGCCAAATCTAAAGGTGAAATGTACATCCAGTATTGGACCCCCAGCTAGACTAATGGGTACTACACCGATGACAGCAAGGAAATGAGTAAGATACTAAAGCACCCCGTGTGGCCTATCAAAGAGTACGTAAACTTTAATTCGCGCAGACACACCCTCATCTTACAGGCTATCTCCTCCAACCACGAACCAGGTTGCCTAAGAGTTTGATGATGGGGGTCCCGTCGTTCAACTAGTGACCGGTTCTAGCCAATAAGAAATGGTTTTGCAATTGCAGAGGGTTATGTGGGTACCCCTCTCCTGTCTGCCCTTGTCATTCCCATTTCACTATAGCTGGTTGAAGCACGGTCCTTCTTTTTGTTTTAAATCCTTGTGGCTTCTATTTCTGCCTTGCTTACCGTGGAGTGCACTTACTTATAACTGTACATAGTGTACATATTGCTGTTCTAAATTGGTGAAGGATAATATAAGTCTAAACTTATTCTGCTGTGTTTTATTTTTGCTCCCGTTACACCCAGGATAACAGGTCATTGAATCCTGGGTTTGTAATACCCAGTACGATTCGAGTTTAGTGACCGCAACCAGACTATAATCAACCACCTAAAAATTTTTTATGACTGGATACTCACATTTGATCAATTCAAAACAGCTCTGATATTATCCCAACACCACATCAACTTCGAAAGGCAATAAATGACAAGAGCATGCACTCGGCCCCAAGGTCCAGACTCATGGAACTCCTTTTTTTCATCAAGAACTGCAAGAAGCCCCTGTTTACCTGGAGGTTTTTTACCCTGAGAGAGCTCTGGGGGTCCAACCCCCCGCGGCCCGGTCTGTGACCAGGCCTCCTGGTGGATTCAGAGCTGATCAACCAGCTGATACTGCTGGCTGCACGCAACCAACGTACGAGCCAGCAGCCCGGCGGTCCAGGAAACCGACTTTAGGTGCTTGTCCAGTGCCAGCTTGAAGACTGCAGGGGTCTGTGGTAATACCCCCTTGTATCTGGAGGCAGTTGAACAGTCTCAGGGCCCCTGACACTTATTGTATTGGGTCTCTTTAACAGTGCTGTGACACTCCTGCTTTTCATTGGGGATGTAGCATCTCTGCCAAGTCTTTTGCTTTCGTCTGAGTGATTTTCGTGTGCAAGTTCGGTATAGTCCCCCCTCTAGATTTTCACAGTGTATATAATCATGTACTCTCCCGCCTGCATTTCCAGGACTACAGGTCAGGAACCTCATGTGCTACCAGTAATTGAGGTGTTTTATCTCCGTTATGCGCCGCCGTGAAAGTTCTCTGTAGCATTTTCTAGTCAGCAATTTCACCTGCCCTTGAAAGGTGCTGCTAGTGTGCACAATATTACCGCCTAGACAGAACAATGACCTGAAGTTGTTTATCATGAGCTTTGCATCCCTAGTTTGAAGGCTCTCTGACCCATCCTGTCATTTTTCTAGCATATGCATTGATACAATGTTATTGTCCCCTTGAAGGTGAGATCCTCCACATGAATCACTCCCGGTCTTTGACGTTGGTGTTCGCTCTATTGTGGCCAGAATTTGTTTTTTACTCTGATGAGAATTTAATTTCCTCGTGTTTACCTATCTGATAATTGAAATTTCTCATCGTTGAACTCATATTGTGTTCTGCAGCCCTGAAAGATTTGGTTGAGCCGCGCCTGGAGCCTTGCAGTGTCTGCAATGGAAGACACTGTCATGCAGATTCGGGTGTCATCTGCAAAGGAAGACACGGTGCTGTGGCGACATCCTTGTCTATGTCAGATATGAGGATGAGGAACAAATGGGAGCGAGTACTGTGCCTTGGTGGACAGAGCTTTTCACCGTAAGCTGTCCTCGGACTTTACTCTGTGATACTACTCGGTGTTTCTGTTAGTGAGAATTATAGATCCATCGACCGACTTTCCTGTTATTTCCTTTAGCACGCATTTTGTGCGCTATTACGCCATGGTCACACTTGTCGAAAGCTTTTGCAAAGTCTGATATATATTGCATCTGCATCTTTTTGTCTCTATCATCTAGGACCTTGTCGTAGTGATTCCAATAGTTGAGACAGATCAGGAGCGACCTGTTCTAACCCAATGTTGCCCTGGGTTGTGTAATTGATGGGTTTCTAGATGTGGTGGTGATCTTGCTTCTTAGACCCTTCAAAGATTATATATGATATGGAATGTTAGTGCATCGGTCTGTATTCTTTGCTATTGCTTATCTGCCCCCTTTTGTGGAGTGGGGCTATGTCCTGTTGTTTTTAGTACACTGTGGGACGACCCCCGGTGTCCATGCTCCCCCTCCAAGGATCAAAAGCTCATGATAGGGGCTCTTGCAGTTCTTGAATGTACACGGAGTTCCAAGAGTCCTGGCCCTGGGGCAGAGTGAATGGGACCATGTTTTAAGCGCCTGTTTCGAAGTCTTTGGCGTCAGGAATAACATCATATAGGCTTGTGTTAACCAAATTCGTGGTTCTCTCATAAAAAAATTCATTTTACTTCGACTCTCAACTGGTTAGTGGCGTTGCTAAAAGCTGAGTCATATTGGGACTTGAGTTAGCTCACTCATTTCCGTTGCTGTCATCTGTGGTGGACCCATCTTTGTTAAGTAGTGGCCCAATACTGGACGTTGGTCCGACTTGATTTGGCAAGGAGAAAGAAATAACTTTGAGTTTCTTTCGATTTCATTTATGGCTTTTAGTTCTTCCGCATTCCTGACTCCTATAAGATTTCTTTAGCTTAAGTTCGATGCTTGCTATTTTCTCTGACCCAGTGTCTCCCTACGCATTTCAGATATATTGACCTCTTTTAGCATCTCTTTTATATTTCTTTCCATCGCCTGTAAAGGAAGCGCCTTCTCTTTCTATTTTTTACATCTACTCCTCCCTTTTTCGTAGAGAATACGCCTTGTGCATAACATCGAGTGCCACCGAGTTAATCTGTTCTAGGCATAATTGGGTCTGTGTTGCTTAGTATATCTTCCCAGCTATATCGGTTAGGAACTTGGTACTGTGGTCCCACCTTATGTTTTGTTATTGAAGTTGAATTTGGTGAGATGCTGCCTCGGGACTAATCTCAAATATGTCGTCTGGGGCTCCGCGCATACATGTCTGAATCTCAATTAGTTGTGATCTGAGTATAGTGTTTTGCTATGGTACATTCGTAACAGATTCACTTGTTAGTGGAGATGAGGTCGAGGTGTAGTCACCAGTCTAGTAGGCTGGTTTAAATTGAGGATTTTGTGCAGAGATTTAAAAGCTCGTGTGAGTGTGCGTTTTCACAGAGCTGCCTCCTGGTGTTATTAACTGCAAAGAATCTTATTTGCTATATTCCTCCATTTTAGGGGCCTTAAGTTGAAATCCCCAGGAGCAAGATTTACCTTGATACCTGGAGATACCCTGGAGAGACGTTCCGGGTCAACGCCCCGCGGCCCGGTCTGTGACCGAGCCTCCTAGGTCAGTGCCCAGGATGCGACCCACACCAGTCGACTAACACCCAGGTACCCATTTTACTATGGAACATAGACCAGCAGGTGGAAAGAAACACGGCCAATGTTTCTACCTGGCTGGGAATCGAACCCAGGCCGCTCACCGTGTGAAGCGAGAGCGTAACCACCAGGCCACCAGGAGCTGGCAGATTTCCAGAAAGTGGTCATTTTTTAACAGCTGTTTCCTGGAATAGCTGGAGTTTGCATCCGGAGCTTTAGACTACCACAATGACTAGGTTTTGGTAATCTCGATCCTTTACTGCTAAAACTTCCACTACATCATTTGAGGCATTTAGCATTCTGTGCAAACAAGTGACCCCGCAAGTACAGCCAACCCCTCCCCCCTCTTTTGCCTGTCACTCTGTCGCAATCTGTATAGGTGTAAACCTGGATCCAATTTTCGTTGTCCCAAGTTGATCTTTATGTGGGTCTCCAGTGAAAGCTGCGAACATTGCCTTTGCCTCCCAAAGCAGTCCACGATGAAGGTATTTTTTGTTTGTTGCTGGCGTTAATAGACCCTGTAGATTTTCCAAAGAAGAATTGTCACGTCCTTTAGGATTCTATGGAGAGGGAGCATGGACACAGGGGTCATCCCACACTCACTTAAAACACAGACATAGCCGCACGCCACAAAGTGGCAGTAAAGCAATAAAAAAGAATTAACAGACCCAATGGTACGAACGTCTCATATAACAAAAATCTTTGAAAAGGTTCTAAGGAGGCATGTGAGGAAAAGTTCAATAGATAGGAAGTAGCGAGGAGTGTATAGTAACAACAGTTTATTGCCGCTACTTGTTAAGGTAGGGTAAGTCCAGCCTCCGCTATTCCCCCTCCCCCTTTTTTCCCCCTCCCCGAAAGTGATAGTTTGATTGCCGCTGCTGATACGGTAGGGTCAGTCTAGCTCCCGCTATCCTTCCCCTCCCCTTTCCCCCCCTAAATGTGACGGTGGGCTCGGTCAAAACAGTAAATCCCTCGACTCACAGCTCCCAACACTACTGTAAGTACACGCCTGATCATATTTTAGTGGACATATTGGTTGAAAGCTTCACTTTTGACCAATAATTAACTTAGTCCTTTCATTTTTTTATCTGTTAAATGTTTTAATAATCACCACATCTTTTAGGTATTGTACTTATCATGGAGAGTAAATTTATTAAGCAGTGGGTAACCTGTCTCTCTTTACAGCTTGGAATGACAGAGAGGGTCACCTGCCAACCAACGAGAAGAATAGAAGGAGACGGACTAATGTCCTGAGACGTCCCATGTTTAGTCTATTTACCTGTTATTAAGCCAACACAGGATCTAAACCCCTAAATCATAGCATGGTAACAACCCTGTTTTCCTGTCATCTGAAGTAATTACACACGGCTATACTCTGTGAAGAACGAGCCGGTGGTGGTCACCAACACCTGCTACCCCCCCCCCCCATATCAGCAACGGCTACGATGTCAACAACACTCAGTGTCACCAACACCTGACACCCCATTACCACGATATTCCTATATTAGCGTTGAGTTCAAATGTAATTTTTTTCATTTCATTTTTCATTTTTCTTTCAATTAGGATACCCATTCATGTTTTATTGTTTTACATTTTCCGTTTCTAAATAATAGTGTTTATCATTGTCTTTTTATTATTTCTTTTTCTATTCATTAATTTTCCTGAGGAGGAGCCAGCCTTGGTAATACTGACTGAAGTTGTTACAGGGCTGAGTAAGCCTTCACAAAGCAACATCGCCACTCATCTAGATACTCATTACACAACCCAGGGCAATACGGGTTTAGAGCAGGCCACTCCTGCCTGTCCTAACTACTAGATCACTATGACAATGTCATGGATGCTTCAGAGGACAAACAAAATGCGGATATAGTTTAGGCAGACGTTACCAAATCCTTTGACAAGTATGGCCATGATGTAATAGCGCAAAAAATACTTAATGAAGGAATAACTAAAAAGTTGGAAGATCTATGGCATCCGAATGAATACAACAAAAAGAGTAATAGAAACAGAGTAAAGTCTGAGGCTGCCGCAGTGAAATGCTCTATTCCACAAGGCACAGTATCGCCCCCCACCCTGCTCCCATCCCATATCTGACATATACAGAGATGTAAGCCACAGCACCAGGTCATCGTTTGCGTAGGGACACATGAGTTGCATGACAGTGTCCTCCACGGAAGACACTGCGAGACTCCCAGCGGACATCAACCCAGTTTTTAAATCGGTCGCAGAAAATAATATTAAAGTTCAATGAAGAAAATTTTCAGTTCCCTCCGATAATGAAAACTCAGAGAAATTAAAACATATGGGAAGTATAAAGCAAATTCCAACCACACAATAGAGCGAAAACTAATGTGAGGGGACCTGGGAGTGATATTGTAAGAAGATCTCACTTTTAAAGACCACACCTTTGGGTATCTATCACATCTGCTAGATAAATGATGGATTGGTAATGAGAACCTTCAAAAACTAGGGATGCCAAGCCCATGAGATTATTTTCAAATCGCTTGTTCCCTCTAGGCTGGAATATTGCTGTACACTAACAGCGCCTTTCAAGGAAGGTGAAATTGCTGATCAGCGAATGTACAGAGAATTTTCATAAACACATAAGTAGACAAAGCCCTAAATTACTGGAATGGTTGAGTTCCTTGATTTGTTTTCCCTTTGGGAACGCAGGCGAGAAAGATACATGATAAAATACACTTTGGAAATCCTAGAGAGAACAGTACCAAAAGAATCAGCAGGCGGTGCGAAATCCCTCCAGTGGAAAGCAGGGGCTCCACGAGTATGCTAAGAGAGAACACAGTAAGTGTCAGGGGCCTAAGACTGTTCAACTGCCTCCCAGCGTAGATAAGGGGGATTACCAATAGACCCCTGGGTGTCTTCAAGAAGGTGCTAGACAAACACCTAAAGTCAGTACCTGATTAACCGGGCTGTGGTACGTACGTAAGTTTACGTGCAGCCAGCAGTAACAGGCTGGTTGATCAGACCCTGATCCACCACGAGGCCTGGTCATAGATCGGGCGCCCCTGAAACCCTCTCAGCCTTACATTTTTTTTCATTAGGCATAACTTTATAAACAAAGGTTGAAAAAATCTTTTAAGGAAAAACAAGCGGCATGTGTTGGATACTTAATTTTCCTGGAATGTTTTCTTGCGTGAGGAAGGTCCAGTTGTGGTCTGGAAGGTCTGTAAGTTTGAACATGAGGCCGTCGTGCTATCAAAAGCTTTGTGTACATCCCGAGCTGCAATCAGGGCAAGATTGCCTTGTTGCCGCAGGCTGTCCACGGCATCGAAGATGACTCACGAAATCGTAATGACACGATTGCAAACAAACCATACCACGGGCGGGGATAGAACCCGCGATCAGAGAGTCTCAAAACTCCAGATCGTCGCGTTAGCCACTGGTCCAGTGGCTAACGTGACGGGCTGGAGTTTTGCGACTCTCTGAACGCGGGTTCTATCCCCGCCCGTGGTATGGTTTATCGAAGATGATATTGATGGCTTGGGGTCCCTGAAGCCTAACTCCTTTTCAGTCAAGAGGTGATGAAATCCATGTAATAGTTCAGTCTATTGGATGTGGGTTTTGCCATGAACATCATTCTCAAATTTGAGACAAAAATAATTTCAACTTTAGGGTTTTAAAGTCGACTAGAAGAGGCACTCGAAAGTCAATTTATTTCATAAAATTGATAAATTAAAGTTTAGTCAGTTCACAGTAAATCCCAAACTTTATTTTAAAATGACTAATAAGATGAAAAATTAAAGCCTATTAGAAAATGGAACTCTTCAGTTTGTTGTTCAGAATCTAAAACTTTTAATGTAAGCAAATTTTCGGATTTGTACTTACACAATCTAAATTCAAAGGTTGTCATTCTTCTTCCCAAATGTATTATCTTCATTATTTTGAAAGTGACTAGAAGAAACTGAAAGTGACTAGAAGAAACTGAAAGTGACTAGAAGAAACTGAAAGTGACTAGAAGAAACTGAAAGTGACTAGAAGAAACTGAAAGTGACTAGAAGAAACTGAAAGTGACTAGAAGAAACTGAAAGTGACTAGAAGAAACTGAAAGTGACTAGAAGAAACTGAAAGTGACTAGAAGAAACTGAAAGTGACTAGAAGAAACTGAAAGTGACTAGAAGAAACTGAAAGTGACTAGAAGAAACTGAAAGTGACTAGAAGAAACTGAAAGTGACTAGAAGAAACTGAAAGTGACTAGAAGAAACTGAAAGTGACTAGAAGAAACTGAAAGTGACTAGAAGAAAACTGAAAGTGACTAGAAGAAACTGAAAGTGACTAGAAGAAACTGAAAGTGACTAGAAGAAACTGAAAGTGACTAGAAGAAACTGAAAGTGACTAGAAGAAACTGAAAGTGACTAGAAGAAACTGAAAGTGACTAGAAGAAACTGAAAGTGACTAGAAGAAACTGAAAGTGACTAGAAGAAACTGTTTAGTTGTCGAAAAGACGTCAACATCACAATTATTTCATTACATTTGGAAAGACATAATTTTATACAGCCTAATATCAGCCTAACCCAGAGTCCCCAAGAGTTTGAATATGAAATTGGTATAAAACACATACAAATATATGAATAAGATGTATGTGCAACAGTTTGAAATATTTATTGTTGAAACGTGTAGCCGACACAGTAAGTTTCTCCTCATGTGCAACATCTGGTAGCCGACACAGTAAGTTTCTCCTCATGTGCAACATCTGGTAGCCGACACAGTAACTTTCTCATGTGCAAAATCTGGTACCGACACAGTAAAATTTCTCATGGCAACATCGGGGAGCCCC
>NW_026472187.1:0-11498 GCF_026875155.1 Cherax quadricarinatus
GGCACTGAAGAAAAAAGTCCTACAGACCTGTCATTTCCTTGGAGATTTAGTTGATCAGGTTTTCTGCCATGTTGTCTTCCCGTTAAACACTGGTGCAGTTGATATGGAGGTCAGTTATTTCATTGTAGTGGAAAACGTCTCATGTCTGGTTCACGTCTGGCAGCAGGTCTGGTACTTGAATGCCGGTCCCTCTTTTGTCATATTTAGTCCATTTCGTTGTCGTCACCGTCAGTTTTTATGTCACTATAGGTTCCTTGCATGTTGTTGCAGCAGTACTTGCCAACTTGGCCATCACTGGAGTTCGGATAGGCCCAGGGGACGGCAAGATGTAGGAGCAGCCTTGTTGCTGCTTGCTGCGGCTGCGGCCGCAGCAATCATTTTGATGAATGTTGAATCTGGAGCAAAGATCCTGCATTATGCCATTTATAAACTCAGACCCATTGTCTGACAGAAGGACACGTGGGCAAGTATGACGAAGAACAACATGCTCACGGAAAGCACTAGCGACCGTTTCAGCGGTTTTATCAGGAATGGGTACTAATTCACTGTACCGCGTCAAGTTATCTACCATTACAAGCAGGTGCTTATTTCCCTTCTCCGAGGTCGAGAAGTTCGTCAACAGGTCGACAGAAGTTCTCTCCCAGGGCTCCTTTGTAAGGGGATACTTTAGAATGGGGTTAGGACCTGTAATGGTACCCTTGTGCTGTAGGCAAACAACACACTGGTGTACATGCTTGGCAATGTCCGCTGCCATCTTAGGCCAGAAATATTTCATTCGTGCCTGTTTGATACTGCGGCCCTTTCCCGGGTGCGCTACACCTGGGACATTGTGGATCAACCCAAGAGTAGCTGGTATCATGGACTCTGGTATCACCAGTTGGTATACGGTTCTGCGGGGTCCACCAGCTGTGCAACACGGCACAGTACTCCTTGGTTGACCACCAAATCCTCAGTGGAACGGGAGACTTGACCTGTAAGTCAACGTCCTCCTTGGTCAGGAAACGAAGGACTGGAGACCACACAGGGTCCTGTCGTTGGCTCTCTCGAGATCCTCAACAGAGAACGAATTGCCGACACTCACGAATGCTATATGTCTCGACAGGGCATCAGCTACAACATTTTGCTTACCTGGGACATAGCAAATTTCAGGTTGTAGTCATTGAACGTGAGCGACCACCGAGCATGCTTTCCCGAGAGGTTTCTTATTCGCAAAAAGGGCCAATAAGGGTAAATGATCTGTATAAATCTTGATAGGATAATGATAGATGATATCCCGAAAATGACTCAGGGCCCATACAATGGCTAAAGCTTCTAGCTCTGTCACTGAATAATTGACTTCCGCTTTAGTAAGAACACGGCTAGCATAGGCAATAGGCTGTTGCTTACCATTAGATTCCTGTGACAAGACTGCACCGATGCCAACTTTGCTGGCATCAGTCGTCAAGGTAAATGCCTTGGTGAAATCAGGGAATCTAAGGTTGGGGCTGATGTTAACTTGTTCTTAAGAATGACAAAAGCTCGTTCCTGATCACACGTCCACTCAAAAGGGGCATCCTTCTTGAGTAAGCGTGTCAGGGTGCAGCAATGGTGGAGAAACCTGCGATAAAGGTGCGTAGAAACCCGCCAGGCCTATGAAGGACCGGACTGCATCCGCCGTCATGGGTCTGGGAATTTCTGGGACGGCCGAGATTTTAGACTCGTCCGTCTTTATGCCATTCTGAGTCACTACGTGACCCAGAAATTTTATTTCCTTCCGGAGGAAATGACATTTGGAGAGCTTTACCTTAAGATTTGCCTGAGCTAGCCTGTCCAATACCCTGTCAAGTTTCTCAAGATGTGACGGACATCTTGCGACATGACTATAGATCATCCAGGTAGACCATGAGCGTGCCACCTAGGAGGTACGGAAAATTGTCGTCATCAAACGATTAAACGTGATTGGGCTTCCGTGCAAGCCGAAGGGCATCCTCCTGAACTGGTAATGACCAGTTGGCGTAAGAAAGCTGTCAACTCTCTGCTCTCATCATCGAGGGGATCTGCCAGAACCCTTGAAGAAGATCAAGAGTTGAAAAGACCTTATTATCGCCGATGTTCTGCAACAGGTCGTTCAAAACCATGGCAGATCTTAGGATCCGTTTAGATCCAGCTGAGTGGAAAGCGGAATTCAACGGAGTGGATGTGCCCTTCTGGGCGTGTGCTTAGATCCACTACGTGCTACTCTGTCTCAGAGTATGCACAGTGCCTAGAATCGTTGGAAACCGGTGGTTTCCATAGCACATTCTCCCCGGGGTCGGTCTCTTGTCCTGATCGACCTCGTAGTAGAGCTCATTGCCCATCACCTCCTGGCCATCAGCGCGTAGTTACCAGTGAAACCCAGTCTGGGGACGCCCAGTCTAACCTTCACTCTATCTCTGACGCGTTTGTAGAGACCAGCAGTTGTCAAGCCGCAGTATCCCTGTCGGCAGGCGACTGTCTGACTCGTGTCATGGCATCAGCGAGCAGAGTTACTGCTTGTACAAAGTATGACGTCACTTTGTCAGCTAATCGCTCACTCCTGTACGGTGTACGTGAGCAAGCTTTTGAAGGAGACCATGTGCTGGTTGACAACGACACTGCCGAGTCAAGGGCCTCTCCCTTGAACCATCCTTGCACACAGTGCAACGTGGTAAGTTGCAAGTCCTTTGCTGCAACTGCATGCCCGAGAATTTCCCCTGGGAAAATACCCATTTTCGCCCTTGTCAATCCCTCTCCCGGTGAGAGTGGGGGGTTAAGCCCCACTGACTTCCCGTGAGTGCAGTTCCCCCGGGCGATCCTGCGCCTTCCAAACCCGGCCATGCAGGAAGATGATCTACTTGAAAACTATCCGAAGGGGCCCAAAAAACTTCTCCGGCTCAATCGGCACTTTTCGCATCGCACTAATGGTGATCGAGGTTGACCCCACTATCTCTCCCGTATTCCACTTAAAAAGGGTACTAAACCCTTTTTACCTGCGTATCGCCTCCACAGCGCAAAGAGTCTCCCGAAAACTTTTTTTGGGGATGAGATGTACCCCACTTTTTCGTTTTTTGTTGATATACTCCCTTTTCCCTTTTTTGTTGTTGATGATACTGCCACTGTTCCTTTGTTGATGAGATACTGCCACGTTTTCGTTTGTTGTGAGATACTGCCACTGTTTTCGTTTTGTGAGATACTGCCACGTTTCTTTTGTTGTTGATGATACCCCACTTTTTTTCGTTTGTTGTTGATAACTCCCACTGTTTTCGTTTGTTGATAGATACTCCCACTTTTTCGTTTTGTTGATATACGCCACGTTTTCGTTTGTTTTTAAATGATACTCCCACTGTTTTCGTTTGTTGTTGATGAAACCCACTGTTTCGTTTGTTTGATGATGAATACTGCCACTGTTTCGTTTGTTGTTGTTGATACTGCACTGTTTTCGGTTGTTGATGAAATGAGACGGCCACTGTTTTCGTTTGTTACTGACGATTCTGCTACGATCCAGCTGTTGCATGTTCCTGATTATGTTAATGTTGATGAGGGTGATAATGATGAACTGTGATGATGAAGGAATTATGAAATTGTATTACTTTCCATATTTATTAAAACCTGTTTGTACAATTTTATAATGTCGCTGTATTTTATCTTTGTTTCTATACTGTCAATGACATTGTTGTTGCTGTTGCTTATAGTAATGGTCGAGGTATTATTATTGATGACACGAATAGTAGCTAGGATGCATTTATTGCTGATATTTCAGTAAATTTTATTGATTTGGATTCTGTTTAAACACAAGTCGTCCAACAGCACCGTATAGACAGACAGAGGTGCTAAGGTCCAGACTGGCAGATATTCGTGTCACCCATCTAGACAATTTCTTCCATCCAGATGGACAGATGTATTGCCATGCAAGCTAGACAGGCATTCTGTATCCCAGACAGACGAGGTACTGCCGTCAAAACTGATGTTCTGCCGTCCAATACAGTGTACGCAGTCCGGGCTACAGGTATATGACATCCAATCTGGCAGGTATAACGGCCTCCCAGGACAGCAATGTTTCTACCTTCTGAATAGACAGGTATTTTGCCGTCAGAAAGAAACGGATGTTTTGTCGGCCTGAGAGACGGGTGGTTGTTTTCGTGCAACTCATCCTCCACCAACAACTGTATTGATCCGATGATTAATCATGTTAAAGGAGCTTAGCGGATTTAAATACTCTGGAACTTGAGGATGAAAACAGAAAAAATTAAATTCAAAAATTAATAGTAATGCAGGAACACAGGAGTGAAAAAATGAAGAGAAATACGTAAGGATTAAAAGAGGAGGAAAACAGAGGACAAAGGGGTAAAGGGAGAACGAGGAAGAGTATAAAGGAAAGAAAATGCAGAAGAGGTGAATGAGGAAGTCAAAAAAAAGGAATGGAAGTGGAAGCAAAGTACAACATGATGAGAGAGTAGGACACTGAACAACTTAGAAAAAATTAACCATGGACTACATTGTCCATAATCAGTGTGTATCTTTACTACGGTGGAGCGTTTACTCACCATGTCCTGTTACAAAATGAGACATCTATGGGCATAAATATCAACTTATTTGATTCCTCTCTACATCTAGCCTGTTTCCGGTTTTTGTAACAAATCATTAGCAGAATTCCCCACCATTATGCTGTGCATACTGCGATTCCTCAAGCGCTTTGGGTTTTATTTATATTGGATTATAACTAGTTGACAAAAAAGACAAAATTAAATGTATGAGAAATTTAATTAAAACGTGTCTAAGGTTAATAATATTTACAAATTTAAACATACCTTAGAAATAAGGAAACAGGCTTGTACACATGAGCACTTATGGTATTGTAACGCTAGACACGCTAAAACTAAACTACACTACCTGGTACTTTACTGAACGGGGCTCAAATACTAGAGTAATAACGTGTGTTTATTACGTGATCGGATAGAGCCGACAAAGAAACTGAAAACGTTCATAAATTAACTAGCTTCTAACCTACACAGGGGCAATCAGTTTGTTTTAACAATAAACCGACCAATGTTTTTTTTCACAAGTCCAGCAAAAAAGGCAAAAGCAGCCGCAAGCAGCACAGCGTCAGTTCATGAAAGAGACCAAGACAGACATAACTGGGGCCAGATCATTAATTCTCTATACAAGGCAAAAAAAAAAAAAAATACCAGATTAACTGAAGTAATTTCAACATCTTCCAAACCCCGATTATCGACAATGCGCTGATACCAGAGTAAGGTAGATCTAGTGTTAGCACCTGTTACAATACATGAAGCATCACTAGCTCTTAAAAACTGTGAACTGTCACACACAGTTACAAGATGTATGGTTCCCGGCTCACAAACGAAAACAGTCTCAACCAGAAAACAAATTTTAACGACATAGAAAAGGAAAACAACTTTTCGCAGACATAGTGCAGAGGCGTGTTGGACCTAGATGAGTCCCGCAGATCAGTATTATATCAAGGGGGAAACGCTAAACACGGTAGGATAGACGGCGCCTGTGGGGGGGGGGTGATGTGGAAGGGATTCAGCCCTTAATTCAGGGAACTGATCACAGAGCCCCCCTCATCGGTATCAAGGAACCTTTCCTTAAGGAGGGGGGGGGTCCAGCCAGAGAGAGTGAAGGAATGTTGCAGGTAAACCCAGGTGTGAGATCACATACCATACGACCCGACAAACAAGCAATCAAGTAGTTTGCAGCTCGAGTAGGCAATAAAAATTCTCCCATTTTGCTAGCAAAGTGTAGTGCAGTTCTTACATCGTGCCCATGTGGTTCGGACATGTAAAGAGAATGGAGCGAAACAAGTGACTTCAAGAGTGAAATCGTCTGTATGGAAGGAAGGGGGGTGGGGGTCGGCCTAGGAAAGGTTGGGGGAGGGGGTAAAGGAGGTTTTTGTGCGAGGGGCTTGGACTTCCAGCAGGCATGCGTGAGCGTGTTTGATAGGAGTGAATGGAGACAAATGGTTTTTAAATACTTGACGTGCTGTTGGAGTGTGAGCAAAGTAACATTATGAAGGGGTTCAGGGAAACCGGCAGGCCGGACTTGAGTCCTGGAGATGGGAAGTACAGTGCCTGCACTCTGAAGGAGGGGTGTTAATGTTGCAGTTTAAAAAACTGTAGTGTTAAAGCACCCTTCTGGCAAGACAGTGATGGGTGAATGATGGTGAAAGTTTTCTTTTTCGGCCAACCCTGCCTTGGGGGGAATCGCTATGTGATAATAAAAAAATAAAGCAATTAATGCTATTAAGCATGACTTTTTTGCTTTAACTATTAATAAAAATACTATTAAATATCATTATTATATTAGATGAAAGAAGACTTAATACACAATAAATGCATCATATATTCAAAGGACGCTACAAACCTTTATCAGTCCCATACATGCAGTAATTCCGGTAGTAAAAATAGCATTGCTTTCACATTTGACAGATTTTTCTATTTAAATTTTTCCTCCCTTTCTTATTTTTTGTTTAAATTTTCTCCCTCTGTTTTCATTAAGTTGCAAAAAACAAAAAAAACCAACACACACAACAAAAGAAGGGGGGGGGGCCCCAAAGGGGGGTCGAAGGCCCAGGCACAGGGAAGTGGCCCGGAAAGGGAAAAAGGGGTGAAAAGGAATGTTAAAGGATGGAAAAAGAGTGGGGGGCATACCTAGTGAGCTTTCTGCAAAATGGAGAAGGGGATGGGGGAGAGAAGAAGAAAGGGGGTTTACAAGCTAAAGCCGCGTAGCTAGGATACAGGCCCTAAAATATGAGGTAAGTATTTTAAGCAAGTTACGGGGCTATGCCCAGAGGAGCATGGCAAGCCTAAAAATAAAATTCCGACATTCAAAAGGGAATCGTTCGTCCCTATCCCTGATGTCAAACCTACATTGGAGTATGCATACCGTTTGGAACCCTCCCCCTACCCAAACATTAAGGAAATTTGAAAAGTGCAAAGTTTGAAATAAGATACCCCCCGGTGCTGGGGGGCAGTCCTACGGGGAGAGGTTAAAGGAAATCGACCTGATAACAGGGGAACAGGAGAGTAAGGGGGATTTAAAACGACATAAAAATTCAAGAGGAATTGACATGGGGGACAGGAAAAATGTTCTAAACAGGACACAGCAAGAAGGCGTCACAATGGAAATGAAGACTAGATCAATCACAGGAATTTTTAGGGAGTATTTTTTCATCCATTGTGGGAAATGGAAATAGTCGGGGGAAGTGATTAGGGGAGGCGGGATCCATAATAGCTTTAAGAAAGGTATGATAAAGCTCATGGAGACAAGAGTGGCCAATAGCGACAGCGAAGAGGGGGGGCTTTGACCGCCTTAAAAACCACAACTAGGGATACAACTGGGTGGTAAAACCAACACACACACCACACACACACACACACACCAACAACACAACACAACACCATACCAAACCCCCCCCACAGACACACACACACAAAACACCAACACCCCCCCACAGCACCACAAACACAACCCACACAACACCAACACCCACCCCAGACACACACACACACACACACCAAACACACACACACACCAAACCCCCCACACATACACAGCACCCCCACTGACCCCATTGCCACTAAATTTAGAGTTTTGGAAGCTAATTTTTAAATTTAAGAGATAAAAAACGGGACCCAAAAAGGAGAAAAAAAAGGGAGAAATGAGAAGATTGGTTGGAGAGAAAGTATGGGCAGCAGGGCTCGGGTGAGAAGGGAACAAAATAGGGAAAAAGGCAATGAATTTTTAGCAATACTAAGGGGGAAAAGATGGCTGCAGAGAGAAGAAGTGGAAGCTACGATGAAAAAGCTGAGGGATAGGATGCAGAACCAAAAAAGGGGAAACTGTGAAAAAGGGGGTTAAGGTTGAGGAACAAAGGGGAATAGTGAGGAACAGGAAATCAATGGCAAGAGGGAGAATGAGGGAAGGGAAGGAGGTAAGTCCTTTGAAAAAATTGATAAAAAAAGCAACAAGATATTTAAAATTTGGGCCCCCAGGATTTTGCATAAAGGAAAATGGGAACCTGAGGGTCAATAGTTTTCCGGGCTTTGGGGGCGAAGGGAGGACTTGAAAAAATGATGAAAAAAATGACAAATTTTTCAGATAATTTGGGGTATTCTGGGGGAAACATCAGCTCAGTAAATTGACCCATGAGAATAGGTCAAACACAAACAGCGAGAAAAATTTAAAGGACAAAAATTCGGGGGTGGCCCGACACAACAAACAGAAAAAAACAGGAAAACCTGAGAAGAGGGGGATATAGTAAAAAAGGAGGAAGGAGAGGCATCAACAGCAAGCAAGTCAAAATAGGGGAACCACCAAACAATTCCAAATCCCCTCAACCATACCACCACCACCAAACACAAAAAAACTCCAAAAAAAACACACCCTGCACCCATTGTCCCCCCTTTCCCGCACATTTTTCCCCCACAACATCTCTTAAATGAAATTCCCTGCCTCCCACCACCCCGCCAGCCAACCCCCAACCCAGACTACAAGGAAGAAAAATTAAGGTATGGTACAACACGAAAAAGGAAAACAAATGAAACGAAGAATTACATAACGAAATCTGGAGGCATCCCCAAAATCTAGCCCCCACCCGGAAACGAAGCGATCTCCCAAATAGCTATCAGATTATGAGGAAAAAAAAGGGGAAAAAAAGGAGGAGTTATACTGCTTATCAAAAAAAAGTGAGTTTTGAGGGTTTGGGAGGAATGGACACAGGGGGGAAACAGATGACTACAAAGGAGGGAACACCCTTCAGACCCGGGGTCCCCAGACGGGTTAGCAGTGATGTACAAAACCCCCCGCTGGATGCAAGAGCCAAAACAGAGCACAATGAGAGAAAAAGCAATAGTGGACACAAAAAAAGGTGGGCCCGAAGGGGGCCCGTTTGGGGAGGGCAAAGTTTTGTTAAGAGTGAATTTCAAACAAGGGACTGGGAAAACCCGGGGCTACAGGGGGACCAGAAACTTTTGGGGGTCGTGCTGGAGGTGTACTGGGAAACTTCGCACCAATGTTAAAGGGCACGCCAGAAAAGCAGGGATGAACCACAGGCTAGATCACCCTTTAGCATTTCGACATTGGAACATAAAATACAAAAGGGCCCTTCAGGGCCCTGGAGAAAGGAAGCAGCACAGAAAATTTTAAAAAAGGGGACTACACAAGCATGAGGCAATTCCTGCATGAGGGGGAAGGGGAAAAGAGCTAAGATAAATCATGGGAAAACGGACACGAATGAAGGGAAGGGAGGGAGAAGTTCCTACCCCAAGGGCAAAAGGGGACCCTTGAGAAGACCAAAGTGAGCCCTTGTTTACTCGAAAGTGTAGACATGCCAAAGCCAAGTGGGCTTAGCAGGAACGGTGTAGAAAGCAAAGGGTTTAGGAAAATAGGACTGAGCCTATGACCAGAAATGAAAAAATATGAATAAGAAAGAGGGGCCCAGCACCAATGTGAGAATGACATCCCCTTGAAAGCCAAAACTAACCCTAATAATTAACAGCCACATCAGGGAAAAAAAAACAGTCAAGGGGCCGAAAATCGGGCTGAGGAATGAAAAGGGGGCTGATAGAAATAACCTGGAAGTATCGAAGGAGGTATTTTCAATGGAATAGGTTCCAGCAAACTGAGGCGGTAGGGCACAGCACAAGTGCGGACACAATACCACAACCAAGGGGTAAAAAAAATTTCTATGGGGAACTAAATACCCCGAAGGGGGTTGGGGCCCGTAACTCTCTCCATGGATCCTGAGGGGAGGAAAACGGGAAAAGTATCCCAGATTTAAGAAAGGAGAAGACAGGCAGCATTAAATGCCACTAGTTTCACGAATGTAGATGGTAAAATCTGGGATTTTTAGAAGAGTGTAGACACATAGAAAGGAATGGGCGCATACATAACAACCCTCCCCCCCGGGTTAGAGGATGGAAAAATTTTGTGCAGAAAAGTACTGGAGTTCTGTGACAAAGTAACTGAAGTATGACTAGAAAGAAATGTTTAGACTGCATTTTCTTGGACTGTCAGAAAGCTTTTGACACAGAACTGCAGAAGAGATTAGTGCAAAGTCTAGAAGAGTAGGGAGGAATAGCAGGAAAAGCACTGCAATGGATCAGGGAATATTGACAGGGCTCAGACTGGGCTCATATGTGGAGCGGGGTTCTGCAAGGGTCAGTCCTATGACCGCTGCTGTTTTTGATAAATGTGTATGACATGAGGGTGATACGATAGCGCACAAAATACTGAGTGGAACTGTTAAGGTGAGTAAGAACAGATTGTCTGGGAGATAGGAAAGAAGAACACGAGGATGACAGCGGAAAATTGAGGACTCAGATGAGTCACGCAGAAACACACACACACACACACACACACACACACACACAACACACACACACAAGCACACACACACAATCACACAGCGCAGGAGAACAGACGTCAGAATCTTCCTACGTGGGAAGGATGTGTAAGTGAGTAAGGAGTAGATTATTTCAAGTTATTAATGTAAAACATTTTGTGTAAGAATAAGGCATTTAACAGAATAAGGAAAAACAGAGTTGCACAACATTAGAGCCGTGCATTTTTCAAAACATGGCAGAGGATAGACGGTCTAAACACAGCTATGCATTTACATCTGCAGATATGAAAACCAGTGGATGGATTGATAGAATGACGATAATTGAACAACTTCAAGTAAGGCAAGAAGCGTTATTAGATAAATTTAATAAGTAAAATGCAACTTTAAACAAAAAGAGAAGATATTAAAGTCCCGCTAACAGCAAGTGTTGAAGAAACTAAGTGAGCAAGTTGACGTGATGAAAAGAGAGATGATAGAAATTATTTATAAATATGAATATTGAGGAGAAAATTAATGGTTTATTAGACTACAAAACTGAACTAGAAGAAAAGTTTGCAGATTTCCTTATAGAAAAACAAAGATTGAGCAATAGGTAGTATTACCTAAAATCCTACTGATAAGTCAATATTTTTCAAGAACTTAAAAAGGGGACTGTAAATAACTTTCAGTTATTGAGGGACGTTGATGATCAATATAAACTCTTAATTTTCGGTTTTGCTGAAAAGGAAACAAAAACAAACAGAAAGAATCAAAGAGGAACAACACAGAAATGAGGTGAATGAGATGAATTGGAAAATATTAGAAGGACAAGCATAGGCCACTGAAAACCATTTACACTGATAAAACAAAAGGAAGAGCTTTTTAAAAACGAAACTAGTGATATTAAGAAATTAGAGGATAATAATGATATACAAATTAAAGAAAATCTTTCAGAGGAGGATTGGGTGAAAATAAGAAAATTTGTAAACACTTCAAAGAGCGATAAAGGTAGAAGTGAGGAAGAAAAGAAGTTACAGAGTAACTCTGCCATACTGACCCATCAAATGAGTTTTCGAAGAACCTTAAAATAGACAAATATAATGTTAAAGCAAATGGGAAAAGGTGAAGCAGAGAAAAAAACATTTTTTGAAAATTC
>NW_026472188.1:0-11689 GCF_026875155.1 Cherax quadricarinatus
AGCTAAATGCAAAAACTCTTCTCAAGAGGTACACCTAAAGTAATTTAATGTGATTTAACGGGAATAAAATAAAAAAAACACTATAACTGCACCCACACCTGAATATTATTCTCTGCTGTCGTCGAATTAAGAGGCACCTGTTGTGAAGGTTTGAAACAACGTTGCTGAGGAATTTGGAATTTAGATATCATTTGGCGAGGCTGGGAATGGGTTCCACAACTTCGGTCGCAGAGCACCTACTCAATCCTATTATTGAGAGAATTTAGTCCTCGTTACCTTACACAAAGCTTTAAAATTTGAAGACGTTCGGATGAAGCATTAACGAGTTATGAGCGAAAGACAAACGAAGACTTAGAGGAAGAAGCAAAAATTCTAACAACCACTTGAAGGTCCGTCTTCGAGGATTCCCAAAGAATACGATGTTTCAATAATGCATTTGGAGTTTTTAGTATCTACAAAACTCTGTATAATAACTTGAACGTTGACAAACACATTATGGAAGTCACAAACTGACAGATAATGAAGTTTCAGGTTTTGGTTTGAATACAAGTAAATTTGTTAGTATAATATACACAAACAATAATTTCACAATATTTAAAGTAAGCAGAATGTTTTATAGTCATTTGAACACTGTGTGATTAATTGTTTAATTACTGAGCTAGGCAGTACATGAGCCTATGTGATATGTCAAGGTATTCTGCTGTAAATATTGTAACTATTTTATAAATACATCAGAAATAGGTTCATGCACTTCATCTGCTTCTCTTACACCAATAATGAACATTGTGAGTCCCATAATACCCCAGTACACCCATGATTCAGCTTGTTTCATTGCAAACCTTAGGCTAATCTTTTCAATATATCACTACAAACTGGCATAGTGCCTGATAAGTGAAAAACAGCAAGTGTAATACCTATTTACAAGGCAGGTGACAAGTCCTTAGCTTCGAACTATAGACCAGTAAGCCTTACCTCCATAGTGGGAAAATTTATGGAATCAATAATTGCCGAGGCAATTCGTAGCCATCTTGATATACATAAATTGATAAATGAATCTCAACACGGTTTTACTAAGGGGCATTCCTGTCTTACGAATTTACTAACTTTTTTCGCTAAGGTGTTTGAGGAGGTAGATCATGGTAATGAATATGATATTGTGTATATGGACTTCAGTAAAGTTTTCGATAGAGTTCCACATCAGAGACTTTTGAGGAAACTTACGGCACACGGAAAAGGATTAGAAATTTTTTCCTGGGTAGAGGCATGGCTGACAAATAGGCAGCAAAGAGTTTGCATAAATGGGGAGAAATCAGAGTGGGGCACGTCACAGGCGGTGTTCCACAGGGATCAATGTAGGGCCCCTTGTTGTTCACAAACTACATAAATGATATAGATGAGGGAATAAATAACGACATAAACAAATTTGCTGATGACACCAAAATAGGCCGTCCAATTCATTCTATTGAGGACACTAGTGCACTCCAGGATGATTTGAATAGACTGATGCAGTGGTCGGTGAAGTGGCAGATGCAGCTTAATATAGACAAATGCAAAGTTTTAAATGTTGCACAGGACAATAACCATGCCACTTATAAACTGAATAGTGTAGATCTTAATACTACTGATTGCGAAAAGGATTTAGGAGTTCTGGTTAGCAGTAATCTGAAACCAAGACAACAGTGCATAAGTGTTCGCAATAAAGCTAACAGAATCCTTGGCTTCATATCAAGAAGTATAAATAATAGAATTCCTCAGGTTGTTCTTCAACTCTATACATTGTTGGTTAGGCCTCATTTAGATTATACTGCACAGTTCTGGTCATCATATTACAGAATGGATATAAATGCACTGGAAAACGTACAAAGGAGGATGACAAAGTTGATCCCATGTATCAGAAATCTTCCGTATGAGGATAGACTGAGGGCCCTGAATCTGCACTCTCTCGAAAGGCGTAGAATTAGGGGGTATTTGATTGAGGTGTATAAATGAAAAACAGTAATAAATAAAGGTGATGTAACTGGCGTGCTGAAAATATCCAGCCAAGACAATTTTCGCAGCAATGGTTTCAAGTTGGAAAATTTCAGATTCAGGAAGGATAAAGGAAAGCACTGGTTTGGTAATAGAGTTGTGGATGAGTGGAACAAACTCCCGAGTATCGTCATAGACGCTAAGACCTTGTGTAGTTTTAAAAATAGGTTGGATAAATACATGGGTTGTTGTGGGTGGGTGGGTGTGAGTTGGACCTGACTAGCTTGTGCTACCAGGTCTGGGGCTGCGCTCCATCCTTAAGTGGATGAATAGTTTGAAAAACGACAAGTTGAAGATTGAGACACTTAGGCAACATATGGGAATCTTTATTCAGGAAACGTTTCGCCACACAGTGGCTTCATCAGTCCAATACAAAGTTGGAAGGTGTAAGGAGAGGAGGAGTTTGAGGTAATCAGTCCCTCAGCCTGGACTCGATGTGTTCAGTCCATCAATGTTGTAGACTAATGGACTGAACACATCGACTCCATGCTGAGGGACTGATTACCTCAAATTCCTCCTCTCCTTACACCTTCCAACTTTGTATTGGACTGATGAAGCCACTGTGTGGCGAAACGTTTCCTGAATAAAGATTCCCATATGTTGCATAAGTGTCTCAATCTTCTCAAGTGGAAGTGACCTGACTAGGTGGTCATTGTTCTAGGCCGGGGGGTGGCATGAACCTACTTAGCATGGGTCAGTAGGCCTGTTGCAGTGTTCCTTCTTGGTCGGTGAGCTGGATTTACAACCTGTCGAGTGCACAAAAAGTCATTAAGACCGCATTTTCTCTGAACTCTATTATTTTAATTCCTAAATTAGGAGTTAAAGCGATGTCTGAGTCTCGTATTTCTTACAGTAAGAGCACCATGCATTACCAGAGCTACATACCCGACGAAAGTCGTTCATGTAATGTAGATCCCTGGATTGCTGCCTGTGACTGAATCCTTGCAGAAACATATATTGAATGGGTCGGTCTGAAAGGGTACTACTGGCAACATCAAATAGACCCATTCCCTCACTAAATGGCTTTGGAACACTGCTTGTCAGTATTAATCAGCTTAGTGAGATTAATGCAAGTAGAATGAAAGGAATAATATGATGGGAAGGTTACAGGAGATGGAGGCAGACCCTCATAACAAGATCCAAAGATGTGTTCTTGATAATGTAATAATGGGGCAGAAATATTACAGCTATTAGGGAAGAGATTA
This sequence comes from Cherax quadricarinatus, assembly GCF_026875155.1. NCBI lineage: Eukaryota > Metazoa > Arthropoda > Malacostraca > Decapoda > Parastacidae > Cherax > Cherax quadricarinatus. The sequence goes on from NW_026472188.1 coordinate 3,234, forward strand.
CATGAAAGTATATACGTATTAATAATTAAAGGTGTACGTGTTAGGAGGAGCGAGTTATGGATTTTGTTTATCGTGAGTAAAATGATAATATCTGATGCGTGTTTTCTGTATATGATAATTCTCTTAGTGGAGCTTTGATCATTTGACCGAGGCCGTCCGCTGGTTTATAGGTTCACCCAGTAAAAAAAAAATGCATATTTCAACACACTATTTTTTAAGGGGGAGGGAGGGGAGGGGAGGGGGGGAAAATCAGTGAATAGGCTAGCCTACATCACTAAGGAGAGAAAACATGAAAACGATTTTCAGTGGGAGAAGACTTGTTTCCCTAATGGTGACTACTGAAGTAGATACTTCAACATTGTAAGAATATGTAAATATTTTCCATTTTTTGATAGAAATAATGAAAATGGGTAAAATGCTGAGGAGAGAGAAGAGCGAGTCACAGCAGACGAATTTAATATATAAATTGCAAGGAGATCCTGAGAGGTCAAAGAAAACCCAAACAGAAGAAGGTCAAGAAAAGAGGTCCTGGGAGGACAAAGAAAACCCAAACAGCAAAACGTCAAGGAAAGAGGTCCTGGGAGGTCAAAGAAAACCCAAACAGCAAAACGTCAAGGAAAGAGGTCCTGGGAGGTCAAAGAAAACCCAAACAGCAAAACGTCAAGGAAAGAGGTCCTGGGAGGTCAAGGAAAACCCAACCAGCAGAACATTATATGATCTAAGCAATCTGAGGAACTAAGTTCAGCTGCTTCAAATTCTGTTTAGATAGTTGAGAGAACTTTAGTACACAGGAAAGCCAGATTTATCGTTCACATTGTCGATATGAAAAAGTGGGAAAACTGTTTCTCAAAATTTACAGAAAAACGTGCATGGAAATTTAACGAAGAAGGAAGAGATGTATTTCTACTGTTATTACCTTCCCTACGTCTACTGTGCTACTACCAGCTTCCCTACGTCTACTGTGCTACTACCAGCTTCCCTACGTCTACCGTGCTACTACCAGCTTCCCTACGTCTACTGTGCTACTACCAGCTTCCCTACGTCTACCGTGCTACTACCAGCTTCCCTACGTCTACTGTGCTACTACCAGCTTCCCTACGTCTACTGTGCTACTACCAGCTTTCCCTACGTCTACTGTGCTACTACCAGCTTCCTACGTCTACTGTGCTACTACCAGCTTCCCTACGTCTACTGTGCTACTACCAGCTTCCCTACGTCTACTGTGCTACTACCAGCTTCCCTACGTCTACTGTGCTACTACCAGCTTCCCTACGTCTACTGTGGCTACTACCAGCTTCCCTACGTCTACTGTGCTACTACCAGCTTCCCTAGGTCTACTGTGCTACTACCAGCTTCCCTACGTCTACCGTGCTACTACCAGCTTCCCTACGTCTACTGTGCTACTACCAGCTTCCCTACGTCTACTGTGCTACTACCAGCTTACCTACGTCTACTGTGCTACTACCAGCTTCCCTACGTCTACTGTGCTACTACCAGCTTCCCTACGTCTACTGTGCTACTACCAGCTTCCCTACGTCTACTGTGCTACTACCAGCTTCCCTACGTCTACTGTGCTACTACCAGCTTCCCTACTCTACTGTGTACTACCAGCTTCCCTACTCTACTGTGCTACTATCAGCTTCCCTACATCTACTGTGCTACTACCAGCTTCCCAACGTCTACTGTGCTACTACCAGCTTCCCTACGTCTACTGTGCTACTACCAGCTTCCCTACGTCTACTGTGCTACTACCAGCTTCCCTACGTCTACTGTGCTACTACTCCTTCACTACTATTTGGTCAACTGATCATCTTCAACATACTCTCTCGGACGTTAAGTCACTGTATATAATGAAGATGAATTTGATATTTGTGAAGTGCGAGTCCAACTAGAAGGGAATAAGATGAAACACTCACAAGTAATCTTATGAAATTTAACATTCAATTTTTTTTCATTAAAATGGTAAATTATGACACACTGACCAAACCTAATTTAAATATTTCAGAGGGACCAAATACACCAATATGCTAAAGTACATCAAGATTAAGACGCCCGGTGTTAGGCTGGTGCAAATCACACGCGACATTCAGAAGTCATCACATGGAAGTAGTATTTAAATTTTTCCCTTTTTTTCGCAAAAAAAAAAATCAAATTAGAACATACACAGGGAAAAAAATCATTCCAAACTTTTTGCTAAGTAAGACTGACCAGCTTTCAAGAAAGTAAATAAAATTCACGTTAACCCACTAAACTTAATATACAAATTTATAACAATGGCCTTGATAACACACTGGCTATAGGTACATAGAAGACCATTAAGTTGATTTTAACTTACGATAACTAAATAAAGTCAAACACTGACTTATTTCTGATCAGTAGGAACATTCTCCAGTTATTTCATGTTAACTTACACAACCTCATATCAAGAGATTGTTTTCCTTTAAGAAAAACATTAGCACTAAAAATTTAATGGTAACCGGAAAATGCGTTTTCCAGAAACTGTACAGCTTCATGTTGTTCCAGACTCTGGAGAAGAGCTCTTCTCCAGGCTGGGAGACTGATCACTCCAAAACTACGTCTTCGAGGGTGATGAACTGATTACATCGTCTTTGTGTCTCTACTGCTTGTGCACCTTCCTCTCTGTTCGACTGAACAAGCCGACTGTGTTTTCGATAAGCTTCGGAATAAAGATACATAACTATTTCGAATGTATCTTATTATCAATTAGTCGTGTGTGTTGTAATAATGACTAATCTTAACCCACGTCACAATGACTACCTTACTAAGCCACAAATCTAGCATATGCACAATGGATTACAGCGTCGTAATGTTGATGAAATTGTAGACACATCACCATGCAGAAAACATGAACGTAGCTAGTAGAGACAGACTTAAGCTATTGGCTTAGAACTGGGTTACCTAGATTGGCTTGTGTTGGCTAAGTTGGGCAGTTGGACGACGAGACAATGCTATGAGATGTAGAGCCACTTACTAATCCTACTTTGAAATCTGAATGAGATCCAGACAGTATAAAATGAAATCAGATCGCACTTGCTTTTCCTAGGTGTTGGCTTGACAAGCCACATGTCTTGGCGATGCGAACATGTGACTGCTTCCTGGAGAAAAATAAAGTCCCAGAACACACTACAATATGTCACAATATCCACATCGTTGGAGTATGTGAACGTATTCATTATGTAATAAGACTGAAGGAAAGCATAGATGACTCGATTTGCTTGGATAAGCATAAGTGAGGCTGTGAGATCCCACAGCGTGTCATGGCACACCTTAATTTATCTAGGATACTCACCATTTTATCACCATCTTTTAAGAGTGTGGTAATGTGGCAATAAATAATGTGGTAATAAACGGGAAGAAAAGTGCTGGTGGTCATGATTATGTATATGTAGGGGTAATTTGCTAGCCATGAGTCAGTCTTATTTGGTGTCTAAAATATTACTGAGGTGTATAAATTAGGTTGGCATGATAGCCTGGTGGGAATTTCAGTAAGTCTATGCCCAGAACGAACGTGGGTACATAAGCCTCAGTGATCGCCAACCAACACTTAAATATTTAACATGCTTTTAATAACTAAGGCTCTCAGATCATCCGTGACCGATAAAGAAGTAAATAGACCAGCAGCCTCCTGTCTTAACTCTTTCTGATACAACTATTATTCTTTCTGGTTTTGAATCCACGGGAAGTGCAAAAAAAAAATCATATTTAAATTTCTTTTGAAAATTAACATAGTAAAATGAGACCCAGCTGCCGTCTCACACTCAAGAAAGCCCTTCCTTCCATCCCCTCGGCTGCCATCTGACACTCAGGAGAGATCACCCCTTCCTTCCCCACAACTAAATTATTCAGATCACACCTGTATATTGCAACTCTATCGAGGATTAAAGTCAGGTTTATTGCAACACACGATTGCCAGTCCCATTCACAATCTTTATTTTATCTTGGAATGACCCAGCTGAGTCTCCAGGCACCCAGGTCGTCCCTTAAATATTTATCCTGGTGTTTATTCCTCTGTCTTGGTACATGGGGAATGTTTCCTAAAATTAAACGAGAATATAAGAATATATGAGCACTATAGTAAGTCTATAAGCAAGGTCGTATATGAACCCGGAAATATCCAGTCTTATATTTTTTTTTTGTATGTTCTTCAAGCTACCCAAAGTTCTTATTTTAATGACAATGTTACTTTGTTCTACTTAGAAAATTTCTATTATTAAACATTTATCCAATTGAGCCATTGCTACGAGAGGTTTTTTACTTAAATTATATAATTTTTTATTTGAGTTTTTGGAGAATGAAATGAGTGTCTTAACTTGGAGTTGGTTCTAAATTTTCAAATGTCTAATGTTTATTACATAAATCGTATTTATGTTAATATTATTTGATACGGAGTCTACTTATGTTTGTGTAGTGTCTAACTTGCTCCATCGATATGGTCATTTCCTCCTGGCCCTATACACTCAGTTGTCCCTTCTGTGACTTGTACTAATATTCATCGATTGGAAGAGCTCAAAACGGTATCTTTGCAAGAGCTTCAGTACTGCAGAGCTTCATAATTTTCACCGAGACATGTGGCTTTTGATCACACCTTGAAACTTCCTTGAGGAATGTCTTGGTGCGTAAGGAATGTTTTGATGCTTTCACTCACACTCTGGACTACGCCATGCAAGCTTTTGTTCTTGCTTCATATGATTGTCTACTGTTGTTGAATACAGACAAACGGATTGACATTAGGTTCGGGAAGTTTGCGATTTTTAGTAATCTTTCTCGCTTTTCTCTGGCCAAATTTGACTGGACTTCCTTGACTGCCGAAATGGGCAGGCTAGATGTTCTCAATCGCATTAGTGAGCGCAGTGAAAGTCATCCATTTGCAGCTGTTGTTAGACCTGTTGTACTAGCGATCTACCCCATGGTCTTCCATGTTTGCCCTGCTGTCCCTGTCACTAATTACTTCAAAGCATCGTAGTCTACTTCCAGGGCCAGTGCTTGAATACATTTCCACAGATTTTAGAGCGATTCGCAGATAAAAACCTGCTTTAACTGCAGAAAGAAGGAACATCTAAGTTACGATTGCTGGAATGCCTCTCACTGGAAGAAGATGGGCAGGTTCTTTTGGCATTGCCTCACTCTGCCTTTAACACCAGCCATCGGGTCACCACACCCATGACTGTAACACACTGGCACAAGACGAGGCGTGCAAATCCTACATAGCCTATCAATGCTGTGGTGAGCCTAGTGATGCTCAGTCCCATGCTAGTAGTGGCCTATGGTTTTCGTCCAGTGCAGAACGACTGCAGATGTATTGTGTAGGGAAAAGCTCACACCAGGACCAGAACTTCGAAGCTGTGGCTTGTAAAGTAAGTTAGAATTTAATCAACGTTCATTTCACACCCACTGGCATGCCCCCACAACCATCGAACTGAAATTTCAGAATATAGCAGATCTGGGGCCCCACTCCTGTATTAATTGTCCAGTTCAATCAGCCAACAGCGTGAGAGCTGTTCTGACAGCCAGGGTGTTGTCGTGCTAGGCTACGATGCAGACGCTCAGTTAAGTTGGTTGCATCCACTCATTCTCTTGCATTCTTAGGAACAACCTGCTGTTATGAGAGCCTCTTTGCTCTCTCTTATTGTAGTGTTGAAGGAATATTTAAGTAAAGAAAAATCATCCCCCTCTCTGTGTTTGTCTTACCCTTCATTGCCAGGCTGCTCTTTGACTGTTGACTTCAGTTATGGACACGAGCAACAAGACTTGAATTTCCTAAGTTCGTAATAGTAGATTTAGTACTGTATTCCCGTTTGCAAATTTTTGATACCTTGAGCAGTTAGAAAACTTCTGAATGTCTCGGTGATGAAGGTGTTCCTTGTTTTTATGATGAAACTCAAATATTTTTCGAGAATAACGGAGTTGCTATCTGTCTGCTCGTTCATTCCTCTGCTGATACTGGTCATGTGTTTGAGGTAACTTTGCTGAATGCGTTGAAGTTTTTGTTGACTCAGGAGTGCAGGTGGAGCCCAATCGTGTTACCATCCTTAGTGGAGTGAGTGACACTAACATGATTGTCAATGATTGTAACAGTTTCCTTTTGTGTAAAAAGTTGAGAGTTAACTATGTCTCTCCTAGTGACTTCTTCCTTGATTTTGCACCAGCGATCTTTTGGACATTACATTTGTCAAAATCGACCTCTGATACGTACAGTGATACATTTGTACTGTTAAATAAGACTCCTTTTCAACCACTCAAACCTTCTTTTAACATTAAATTAAAAGAAATTCTGAAAGGGAATGGCATTTTAACCAAACAATTCTTTTCCGGTTGTACTTTTTTTCAACGCTCCGGCAGTAGCCCACCGAGGTAGAGTGACCTAAAAAGAAAAGCTCAAGTTTTTAGAAAAACGAACGAGTAACACCTAGCTCTGCTGGGTGCGTCATCTTTGAAGGCTTGGATGGTCCTGTGGGTTAGAGCGTCGTGAATTTTCGCTCAACCCGAGGCGGGCTAAACGGCTAGTCACAGGGGCTGAACAAGCACTGTGAAAAAAATAGTAAAATTCCAAGTGCTTTCGTGACTTCGCACATTGTCAAGAAACTACAAAAATAAAAAGATTACAAGTTTGTATATATGGACGAGACTACACCACGTTGCCACCAACAACATAGAAAGTCAGGTGTTGTGGGGCGGCAATGAGGTGTAGCCTCGTCCTTATATACCTTCCTGTTAACCTTTCATTTTTTATAATTCCTTGATAATGTGAGAAGTCACGAATGCGCTTGGAATTTCACTATTTTTTAACAGCTGTTGTTCTGCAGGTGTATATGTGTGTGTGTGTGTGTGTGTGTGTGTGTGTGTGTGTGTGTGTGTGTGTGTGTGTGCAAACAATCGCAGACGGGCGATCTTAACTATGCAGGACAAACCACGGGGAGGGGGGAATCTTTAGCTCAAGTACTTTCACACTTCTCAGTGCATCATCAGAAGCTGTGCAATATTGCAAGGGAGCAACCAAAGCAGGGAGAGAGATCTTAGAGTAGCGTAGGTGTCACCGGCCATGGTTACCCTTAGACTATGGGTAAGGGTAAGGGTAACCGTGGCCGGTGACACCAATGCTACTCTGAGACCTGTCTTCCTGCTTTGGTTGCTCTCTTGCAACATTGCACAGCTCCTGATGATGCACTGAGTTCATAGATGAGGAAATATCCAAAATTTATGAAATAGGTAATGATTTAAAATACCCAAGAAATGTAATTGATAAATGTTTTAAAGTTGCTAGAAACACTTTTTATAATCCAAAAAGGGGCAACCAGCCTTATTCAACTAAAAATATGTTGGTTCTCCCTTACCATGAAAACTTGGTTGATATGCCTTCTCTTCTTAAGACTTTTAATATTAAAGTTGTATTCAAAAATCTTGATACAGTAAAAAAACTTTTGATAAAGAATTCCCCCCAAAATGCTGATGGATGTGTCTATAAGATTACTTGTAAAATTTGCGATAAAGTTTATTACGGTCAAACTGGTAAAAATCTCGAACTAAGATTAAAACAACATAAATATAGCATTAGAACTGGACAAGATTCCAATGCTCTATTTATTCATGTAAGAGATTTTAACCATCCAATTGATTTTCAAAAAGTTGAGAAAGTAGTATCAAGCAAGTCCATGGTCGACAGGAATATAATTGAATCTTGTTTCATAAAAAGCAGTTTTGACAATAATATGAATATTTCCTTTGGTTTATATAAATTAGATCCATTTATAATTAATAGAATTTGGGAAGAATTTAATAATACACTGGACAAATAATTTTTAAATTTTCTTGGGTAGAATAGCTTGGGCGTGAGTTGTGCAAAGGACCTATCCAAGTTGGCTCGCCGCGCGTCACATGTTTAACCGTTGTGGGATCTGATAGTGAGGTGCTGGCCGGACCCCTTATATAGCTTCCTTGGATGCTTCACTTCATAGTTCCTTGATAATGTGAGTAGTCACGAAAGCGCTTGGAATTTCTCTATTCTTTCAGAGTGGTTGTTTTGCATATAATATATATATATATATATATATATATATATATATATATATATATATATATATATATATATATATATATGCAAGAAGTTCGCAAGAGCAGGCGAAATATACACAAACACTGATCTCTGGCTGAAGGAGACTCGAACATATATATATATATATATATATATATATAATATATATATATATATTATAACACATGTCTCTACAGTTAAGATATAATAAAAAAATAAAAATAGGTATTTAAAAATAGCAGAGAGTGTCTTTCCACTCTTAAAAAGAGAGAAGATAATTAAAGCTATTACACGGTGATTCTTTGTAATATAAGGATATATGGAAATATAGCAGAGGGTAAGCTTTTAAAGTTAAAAAAAAAAGGGGGAAAACTAAAAAGTTTTGCAGTTGAATCCGGGTTAACCC
>NW_026472189.1:0-30963 GCF_026875155.1 Cherax quadricarinatus
ACGTCCTTGCTCAACCATGCCCTCCCAAACCCCGCACATACCTTAGAACCTTCCTCTGGATTTCTGCAATATCCTCTGCTCGTAAAGGGAACACCTCAGCCACTCCCCACACCTTACTGTAAACCAGAGAGTTGACCACAAAAAACTCTCTGCTGTAATGTTACGTCCCTAGCCCTTAACCCTTCTAGCCTACCCAAAACCCTGCTCGTAACTAATTCTGAATTTATCTTCCTACTCTCCTGCACTTCCGCCATGTACCATATTCCACAAACCTTAATTCTGTCCACTACTGACCATCCCAACCCCTCCCCCAATCTCCCTCCCACCCACTCCCCCACCTCTAATAGTCTCGACTTCATTAAATTAACTCTCATCCCCGTAGCGTCCCAAAAATCTGAATGATTCCACCAACTTTCCTTAGATCTTCCTCATGCCTTACCAGCACAGTAGTATCATCTACGTACCCCACAATCCCCCCCGCCCACCCCCCCTAATCCCGTGTTCATTCATCACCTCATCCACCAGCCCATAAAATGGATTCTGTACGCAGGCAAACAATAACAGAGAGTGGACAGCCCTGCCTCAAACCTCTCTCCATCAGTACTGGGTCCCCCAACTTACCATTAACCTGTACCCTAATAACTGCTCCCTCATACAAGGTTTTCACCCATCTCACCACCTTCTCCCCCAAACCCAACTGTTCCAAACAAACTTTTAAGAAATCCTATTCACACAATCATACGCATTAGCCCAATCTAAACCAAAGTTATTTCCCCTCCGGTGCAGTCCTCAATAAAATTCCTTATGTGACTATGCCCGTCCCTCATACTTCTTCCTGGAATGCCAAACTGTCCCCCATGTACCACTGATCCTAGAACCTTCTTCAGTCTATTGCCCAGAATTTTAGCATAAATTTTATAATCTGCACACATTAAGGATATTGCTCTATAATCATTCAATACTTTCCCATCCTTCTTCTTCGGCACCAACACAACGATCCCCGTTTTCTGGATCTTCCCCATCCTCCCACTGCTCCACATATGATTCAAGACTTCCACTAACCCATACCTAATGCATTCCCAATAAACTCTATAAAAATCATTCGGTATTCCATCAATGCCCGGCGTCTTACCCTGACTCATCCCGTAAACCGCCTCCCCCACCTCCTCCTCACTAATACTACCCTCCAACATTTCCCGTTCCTCTTGTCCCAATACAATAGTATTCTGCATAACCCCAACTACCTCCTCACTGACAACTTCCTTGTTCCTCCTCCATTTCTCCCTAAACCAATAATCAGCATAAACCACTAATTCATCTGTATCGGTAAGACCTTGACCCACCACATAACCCCCCCTATCAGCGACCACTAGATGCGCTATGGTAGTCACCATCTGCCTTTCCCTAAATTTTCTCAGGACATAACCTGATGGTCGATCACCCTTTAACACCTCTAATCCTGCCCTAACTCTAATCGCATTAAACCTTTCATTATGTAATCCTTGAATCCTACTCCTTAAGCCATCCACCTCACCTCGCACATCTCCCCTTCCCCCCCCCGTCGTAAACAGCATTCAGCTGTCCCTCCAGGTAGTTTTGCAAACCATATCTCCACCGTGCCTGTTACTTTCCACGTATCCTAAAAAACTCTGCTATACCTGTCTTTCCCCGCATCTCCCACCAGTCAAGCAAATCCATCCCACCATCCCTACCCTCCCAGCAATGTCTCCACCATTCCTCAAAGGATGAGCCTTCATCCCCCTCCTGCAGAAGCCTCACATTCAAAGCCCTCACTCTCTCCACACCTATCCCCTGCATTACATATATCCTATCTAACCTCGCCCCATAATTCCCACGAATGAACGTGTGCTCCATCCCATACTCCCCCCTACCCACCACATCTACAACTCCTACATCCCTTAACACATCCCTTAGCGCACCCAAAACACATCCTGCCCCCCTCGGGGACACATCACCATACCTAATCACACAGTTCCAATCACCTCCAAGTACAGTTATGGAAGGTAAACCCCGCAAATAATACAGCAAAACATCACGAACAAAATCAACTTTGACTCCAACATTGTTACATGCCGGCATATATACACCAATGAAACATACTCTCCTCACCCCCCAGTGCCCATCTACCCTTACAACCCTCCCCCCTCCTCCCAACCCATGACTCGCAATGGGCTGGTCTCCTTGAAGCACTGCTTCCCCCCTTTTTAAATTTCCCAAAGCATTTTTGACAAACATTTTAAAAACCCCTAAACTAAATTTTTCCCCCCTAACCTATGGTTTTATCCCTGCAAAAAAAATACACCCACTTTAAACCTTGAAAAAACCCACTCAAACCAAACCCTTTTTCCCTAGATTTAAGCCCTTTGGACATTTATTGTGACCCCACTTAAATTTTGCCAGAAGAGGGGTTCCCCTTGCCGCTTTTTATTTTTCCTCACTTCCCCTTTTCTCATTTACCTGTACCATTTTTACCCTTTTTTTCTAACCTGTCCCCCCAAACCCCCAACCTTGCCCCCCCCCTTGATTTTCCCCCGGTAACCCCCCCCCCTGCTTCCCTTTTCCCCTACAACTACCAGATTTTTCCCGGGTCTTGCCCAGGGGGTTTTTTTTAAATTATTATAATAAAAAAGAAGCACAAAAAGGCCACAAGGGCTTTACAGCGCTGCGAGTGGGGAAGGAAGAAAGGGGAATTGGATGGCAGAAGGGGGGGGGGGGATAAATCGCAGGTTACGAAAACGCAGGGCAGGGGATGTACAGGGGTAGGGGTAGAAAAGAGATTGAATTTTAAAAGGGGCAAAAGGGGGTTATCAGAATTTGTGAAGAAAGTAGTCTTTGTCAAAAAGTCAATGAGAGAGTCGGAGGGAAAAGGGGGGGGTCCACCCGCGGGGAAGGGGAAAAGGTAAAGAGGGGCAGCGGAGCGAAGAGGGCCCGCCCAGATTTTAAATTCTGGTGCTCGTTGTTTAAAAGTGGGCGTCCAACAAAATTTGGGGGCTGATGATAAGGGAAAGTTTTGGCAATTTCACAGAGAGGGACCCAAGGGTGCCTCTCCCATGAGATATCCATGATTTTAAGACGAGTATGGCCAATGCGAAGAGGGGAAAGAGATTTGTCCCCCAACCTCGAAAAGGGTTTGAAAAGAAGGGGCCCGGGAAAACCTATACTGGGTTTTAATAGATGAAGTTTGTTGCCGAGCATAGTAGCCCAAAGTTTTTGGGAAAAGGGTGGGGAAGGTGGGAAGATATTGCCGAAAAATAGCCCCGTAAATAAAATACCTCTATAAGAAACTGGTAGGTCATGTACTGCGGGACGGCGCAGCCAGTGTCTGTTTTTCATTGCCTGTACGTTCAACAGGGACCGGGGGACCCAAAAAAAAAACAATATCTTTATGTTTGGGTAAAGAGGGGCTTTAGCCAAATTTGGGTTACGGAGGATACGGGGTGGGTGTATAAAATTTTTGTATAGGCTGAAAAGCACTAAGGGAGTCTGGGGACAACCAAAAAAGATGACACAGGATAATGCAATACGGAAAAGGTGCTTTTGGGTTTTGGGCATAAAATTTCAGCATTTAAAAAATACTAGCCGAAGATAGAAAATCCCCTTTGGGTAGGGACACTGTGGGAAAAACCCTGCTGCAAATTTCCTACCCCGTCAGAAGACTTAGAGCCCCCGGGTGTACCCCAGAATGGCATGAGAATGGATTAAAAGTGGTCAAGAAAAAGAGGGGCCGGGAAGGGGACGTAGAAAAGTTGGGCTTTCGAGAAAGGGTGGGGGAGAAAGAACAGACTCAAAAAGTTTGGAAAACCCCCCAGGGGGGTGGGGAAAAAGTGAGATGCTACATTTTACAAAAAGGGTGGTGGGGAAGAAAAGACAAGAGCGAATGAAGGCAAAGAAAAAGAAGGGGAGGGAAAGGAAAAACAGGGGCGGCGAACAAATAAGGGAATTTTTATTTTTAAAACAGTGACCATTCTATAAATGGAAGGATTGCGGAATTTATTTAGAGGTACATTTGTAGCGCAGGCTTTGGGGATCACGGCGATCGGAAAAAAGGGGTTTTAAGTTCGCTTCTGCTTTGAGGCTCTCGGGCAGGGGGAAAGACGGGAAAAAACCCAAAGGGCATAAAAGTATCCTTGGTGGGTGAATGGGGGTTAAAGGGTTTGAGAGGATAGCAGGAGATGCCGCTGAATAGATTTGGTCACCCTAATCAAATTTCGATAAAATTAAGGGGGGAAGTAGGCGAAGGAGGGTTCGCGATAGTCCCACGAAAGATGAGCGGGTTTTAAAAGGTTTAAACCGGCTGTGAAAAGTTGCCTTCGAGAGGTAATGTGAGGTTTCCAGGATAAACCCACCCTTTAAAGAGGGGGCCCGGAAAATTGACTGTATCACGTTTTAGGGATCGGGAAGGGTTAGAGGTACAAAGGATGATCGGAGATGACAGAGCGTTTTAGTGAAAATTTATTTGGGGGGTTTTTTGTGCTGGAAAAAATTTAAAACCCCCGTTTTGGGGGCCCAATTGGAAAAAACGGTTTGAAATGCTTTTTTGGAGAGAAACCCGTAAGGAAAGGGGACAGGGGGGCGCCGGGACAGGGAATAGCGAAGTCATCAACATAGGGGGATGACCAAAATTTGATGGAAGGCCGAGGCCAAATATTTTTAGCAAGGAGGGAAAAAAAAGTGTTGTGCTCAAAAACACATCCCCGGGGGGGGCACCCTTTAGTTGGTTTTAAAATCCGGGGAGAGCACAAATTAAATTAACCCCAAAAAAAGGAAATGCCTTTTAGTTTAAAAGTTCTTAAGGAAGGGTGGTAGATTTCTCGAAGGCCTTTAAAGGGGTGGGCTTGGGTTTAAAAAAAATTTTACCTCCAAATTGGTTTAATGCCCTTTTCAAGGTCAAAAATTTTTGGCAAAAAAAGGGGTGGGTTTTTCGCAAGGGGATTTTCGAACATACGTACCAAGGTTTGTAAGGGGGTTTTGGTAAAAGTCCCTTAAGAAAGCCATATTGACGAATTGGGGAGGGCTGTTTTTTTGTGTCTTAAATACCACATAAACGTTTTATTTCTTGGCGTTCCATTACTTTGCAAAATTTCATGGTTTAAAAGCCCAAAGGGAGATAGTGGGAGGTTTCATGCCCCTAGTCCTGGTTTGCGGGGGGAAAGGGGGGAACAAAAAGGGGGGATTTCCACAAAGGGGGGAAGAAATCCTTGTGACCCAAATTAAAATTTTAAAGGGGGTTTAAAAGGACTTTCAAGGGCTGAATTTAAGTAAATGTTTTAGTACGATATGAATGTCGTCGGGCCCCGCTGGCCCATGATCGACAAACTGAGGTGTTGCCTCCCGTTTTTTGAAGTTTTAAAAGGCACATTTACTGTTTTCTCTGAGAGAAGAAAAATCCAAGGGTGCTAACTCTCTGGCAGACTTTGAGGAAAGAAATGAGGGGCATAGATGGAGTCCCTGAGAAATGCAGACCAGATGATTGCCAATTTCTTTGGGCAACATCTAGTGGGTTTGCTATATAAACCCACCGGCAACCCGCAGAACAGGAGCCGGGGGTCAGGAGAATATTTACCACTCATTTTCGTACTTTTTTCCAGACTGCACTCATAGAGGAAGCAGAGGTGATGGTGGAGACATAATCTCGCCAGCAAGTGCGTTTAGCGTCACGGATGACACGGCGGGCGATCGCACGCTTCTGTTTAAATCAAGGAGTCGCTCTGTGGTTCTATTGTACCGGTACCTGCCCATGCAGCGCGTTTAAAACGTACTGCACGAGCCAAGCAGGAGACCACCAAGGCACGCATTTCTGAGAATGCCTGCCCGAAGTTTGGGTATAGAATGAGAAGCTGCGGTGAAAACGGAGGACGAGAAGGGGTTTGTAAAAGCTCATCGATGGAGGACAAAGAAGGAACCTCTTTAAAAAACAGTTAGGTGTGAGTAAAGGTTCCAATTTGCCCGATAAAATTGCCAGCGGGGGATGCGAAGAGGTGGCGAATATGAAGGGGAAGTAAGAATGATTGGGAAAGATCACTGTCATGAAATTTCCGGGAGAACAGATCAAGTGAAGTCTAATGAGGCGGAGGAAGAGCAAACTGAGAGATCGATGCAAGAGAGAGTATGAGTCCGAGGATCAAAATGGGTGTGAGTACCTGTTTTTAAAACATGGAGGGGGTGGGTGGCAAGAAAAGCCTCTAACTAAATTTTCCACGGGAATCACAGTGAGACCCCCCCCAGAGGAAATGGTGGGCATTAAAATCACCAATAACAGAATGGGTGGCGGTAATGACGAAACAAGGAAGGCAAAATCCGGAATAGATAATGCCCCAGAAGGAGAGAGATTATAAAAAACAAGCATATACCACCTATGTAAGTGGATACGGGCTGCTGTGTAATGCAGCGAAGTTGAACAAATAGCTGATGGTTTTGGAATATCAGTGCGGGAAGAAGGGCACTTTCATTAAAGGTCCCTCAGGAAAAGGATCTGAAAAATACAATAAATTATAGCCTGAGATGTGAGAAATAACAGCAGAGTGTAATTTTGGTTCCTGTAAGCAAACACCAACAGGGGCAAACTGGGAGAGTAACATCTGAAGCTCACCCCGATTACCCCTGAGGCTGCGTATTTCACTGTAAATAGGCCATGATTGGCAATGATAAAGATACTTGAAATCCCCGGTAAGGGTTTTCCCACGGACTAGAAGGTTAGAAAAGTCCACATGCGGGGCAGTGGAAATGTTCAAGCAGTGAAGGAACGGTGCGCTGTGAAGAAAGGAGTTTTCGCAGATGGAGCAGAGGAGAGAGAAAGAGTGGAAGGTGGGTCAGTGTCCATTGATGGTTTGGTCTCTGCAATATATTTAGAGATTGCTTCAAGTGTTTCGGAAATTTAGAGATGTCGTATGGGAGACAAAATTGGGAATGGTAGGGGGAGGATGAGTAAAGATTGGAACTGTATTAGACTGTACCAAGGTAGGGGGGGGCGAAAGGGTGGAGGGAAAATGGAGAAGCGTGGCAGGGACAGAAGAGGCAGGAACCTGGGAGGTGGCAGAAGAGGGAAGAAACTTGGGGGGGAACAGGGGAGGAAGGTACATTTCGAGGAGGAGGGTGAACCTCTGCACTTGTAACTGAGCCAGTGAGAGGGGAAGAACTAGGGACAGAGACAGGGAGGGTAAAATGAGGAGGTGGAAGATGGGTAGGAGGTGTTACCGGACCTTTTTTTGACTTTTGAGAAGTAGAGGGACGATTGGGAGGAGGTGTCGTACGAGGTCTCGTCGATACTGAGGCTTGTGAGAGAGAACTCGAAGAAGCGAGATTAGACTGAGGCGTTGAAGTAGGGACGTCTGAGCCGAGGACAGCAAAAGGATTAGATACAGGAGTGATTATGGGAGAGGTAACCACAGAGGTGGGTTGTAGAAGATGGGATACTAGAAGTGGGGGACGTTTTGAAACACGGGAATAAGAAACACGTGGGAGTCTCCCTTGGAGGCGGAGATGAGAAACTGCCATGGCATAAGGGAGACCTTCTGTCTCTTTGAGGTAACGGATTTCCTGCTCGATTAAATAGACCTGACAACGGCGAGAGTACGAAGGGTGAGCCTCATGACAGTTAAGGCAAGAGGGAGATCGATTGCAAGACGTATTAGAATGGTCATCGGCACCACAGACTGGGCATTCGGCAATAGATCTGCAATATTTCGCTGGATGGCCAAATCGCCAGCAATTTCTACACTGTTGTGGTGTAGGGATCACCTTTCGAACTTGTAACCGATGTCCTGCTATATAAACTGAGGATGGGAGTTCTCGGCTGTCAAAAGTTAAACGAGCCACATTGCTAGGGTATCGTCTCCGCCCACGGGCAGGAAGAACGTAAGTGTCTACCTTGAGGATTGGGAGATCTTGGAGTTCCAGCTGTTCTAGAATGTCAGTGCCACATGTCTGGAAATTTTGTTGAACTATGGTATGGGGTAGAATGACGGTACCACTACAAGAATTGAGGGAATGATGTTTTTCAAGAGTGACAGGAACAGTATCGATATGGGAAAGACGAGAGAGCTCATGAGCCTGGGTAGCATTCTGTACGGTAATGATGCGCATACCACTCTTAAGAGCATGAAAAGAAATATCTTTACCAACATGGCATAGGAGTGCCTTGCCAATACTGTGGTCAGAAAGATAGGCAGTAGAGGAAGTTGGTCGTAAAGTGAAGAATTTAGTCCACTGTTCAGTCTGAAACTGAGCATGGAAAGGTAGTGAAGGACGTGTCGATCATTTCTGAGAAGAACGAGAAGGTGGAGAAGTATCATCAGCAGGTAATTGTCGTTGGCGTTTAGGCGTGGGACCAGAGTTGGTCCGACGTGGAACGGGTCGGCGATTTGAAAATTGCTGCACCGTAGAGGGAGAGGCCGGAAGCATAGTCAGAGGAGAGCGAAGGTCCAATAAATCGAAGGAGTCAGTCGAGGCCTCAGTACCTGAAGTGGGTGAGGAAACAGCACCGGCAATAGGTACAGAGGCATGAGGAATGTCTGAAGAGTGGTCCAAAGACGAGGCCGGGTCAGAACGGGGTGCGGTATCAAGAAGGGGCCCGGGGGTACCAGGTTCATGGACTAGGGCTGCCATGGTTAGGTTACTTCTTTCTTTTTGTTTTTAAGAAAAAAAAGAAAGAAGAAAAGAAAATAAAAAGAAAAAAAAAGAAAAAAAAAGGGGGGACCGGGGAGGAATAGGTCCTAGGAGGAATGAAAGGGCCAGAAATCTCCCTCTGCGCCCAAGAGGACCTCAGCACCGCAATTAGCGCAGATGCAGCATGGAACCCGTGCCATACCCTACCCATCATGCTAGTAAACTAACAATCCGGGATAGCAACCTCACATCTGCCGAGCTACCTCGGTGGACAAAAGAGAGGGCGGCCGGATATCCGCCACAAAGCATACCTCCTTCGGCCACCACCCCCGGAATCCAAAAGGTGGATTCCAGAGATACACTCGTCGCCCAAAAGACACCCAAAGCTACTCCGGGATACCGGAGAGGGATCGGGACATCCCCAGGCGATCCAGATTCCACGGCAAACTACGCCACCGCTAAGAACCTCAACGGAATGGGATGGACCCCGGTATCCTTTCTCCTACCTAGGAACTAGCGCGCCTGTGGGAGAAATCCCAAAGGACAAAAAGAGGAAGGGCAAAAGGGAGGAGTGGGGAGGAGGAGGAGGAAAGGAAAAAGGGGAGGATGAGGAGGATGGGATAGGGGAGGGGAGATTGGGGGGTAATTAGGTTCGGTCTGAGGAAGAAGACCGATAGGTCTAATTCCTCAGACCAAGAGCCTCTTCACCACGCCAAGGAGCCCCCCTTGAAGAGGTGCCCAGGTGTTAAAACCTCATCGAGGTCAAAAGCACCGGCAGTCCTTTTGCGTGAGTTCTCACTCACACACAAATCTACCTCCTGCACGTCCTCTTGATGGACTTCCACCACCACTTCCCTTTCCTCTCTATCATTCCTCGAACCCTTCACCTGTCCCTGCTGCTCAACCATCAGCTGTATCTCACTTGACTTCTCAGGACCATCCTCCCCGGCCACCATCTCGTCGAAGAACTCCTGCAGCACCGCTTTCAGCAACTTCTCCTGGTTAGACTCTTCCACGTCCACCCGTCCCTCAGGCGATGGGGGCCCCTCCCCTGTCACCTCCGGGAGGGTTAAACAGGTACCGACCGTCGATACTTCCCGTTCTACCTCTTCACTCCATCGACCACTCGTCACTGATTCCTCCTCTCCCAACTCAGGCATCAACTCACATGGTCTCTGCTCCACTGCCAACGTACCAGGAGCCCTGGTAGGCTGCCTTCTAGGACACTGTGCTGCCATATGGTCATATGAGCTACAAAGTCGACAGGTCTTTCTCTGGCCGACATAGTGTACAAAGACCTGCGTCCTGGACTCCACCAGCATGACGTAGGACGGTATAGGCCTAGCCAACGTCATTTTGAGGGTATAAGAGCCCTCAGGTCGTCCCATTATATGGCCCTTCTGTCCATACTCCCTCGTTGCTGAATGAACTTTACCGGTAGTTGGGTTTAAAACCTCCTGTAACATCGCTGTCACCTCGAAAAGGGGCTTTTCCCACTTTTTTCCCCTGGTTATAACCCGGATACTTTTATGCATAACAACCCTCCACTGCCGGTTTACTGTCACTTCCTCTCCTGGGACCTTCAAAAGTTGTCGTAACGCCGGTTTTGGGTTTAAATTTTCAGGGGGGACCCTGGTTAATTTTCCCCTTTAAAGGGAACGCCGTACTTCCCCTTTTGGGGCCCCCATAGGGGGGTCCCCGGGTGATAGCAGGTAAACTGTTTTGATCGTTTTCTCCAGTAAGCGTGCCACGTACCGCTTTTACAAACAGTGTTAAATCCGCTGTCCCCCCTCTGTACGCCAAATTTTTTCCCTTTAGTTGCAAAGGTCACCACCAGAGGGCAAGGGGTAGCCCACAGGCCTTTTGGGCCCCGTTTCCCCCGGGGGGTTCCCCCAGAGACGAAAGAAAAGCATTAAGTTTTCGACGTGGGGGGTTTTTGGGGAAAGTTTTAACCAGAGCTGTGGGTAATTATGGCAGATTATTCTATGGGAGTGTGGGGGTTTCGGGGAAACCAGGTTACTGAGGTGAAGAGGAGGGTTGGGTTTGCCGGGAAGTTTTTATAAAACGGTAAAGTTTGAAATAAGGAATTTATTGGGGAAAGGGGTGGGTGAAGGATTTTTCGAGGGGGTATAGGCAACTTACATTACAGGTTTTTATTAGACTTGTAATTTTAAAGAGGGGGGGAGGGGGTATGGGTTGGAAAATGTTTTCTGTGGCAGGAAGTCAAAAGGGGGAAAACAGGGGGCGCCTCCCTTTGGGAATGGATGACAAAAAAAAAGTTTGCGGGGGAGTGGTTTGGGCAAATGGTGGGGTGAAGTGAATAATAAATTGGGCCACGGGGCTAGCCCTGTGGGTGGCCCGGGTTTTTTTGTGAAATGGCTATACACCTCTATATATATTGCTTGTGGAAAATTGTTTAAAGGTAATGACATTGGGAATTTTGGGGATTTGGGGATAATTTAAATTTCAAGTATTTGCTCCAACTTGTTTTTTAATGCCCCTTTCACGCATAGGGGTTGATTTTCTGTGATCATGCCCGGTGTCCAGATATATGCCGTATATGTTTGTATTTAAAAGTCTGTGCATTTTTTGTTCCCCTGGGGTTTGGGAAAAAATTTAGTTTTTTTTTGAGAGTAAAGAGGTTTTTAAAGTACGTCAGGGTGGTGGAAAAAAAGTTGGGGAACAGTGGTGTTTTATAGGTTTTTTGTGTTTAGGTGGGATGCTAGGCCACAGTCTTCATTTTGTTATTAAGTCCCGGTTTAAAATTTTAAATTTTTTATTTTACTGTTTTGGGCCCAAAACAATTTGTTATGTCCATATAAGCTGTATTGAGCTTTTAATGTCATAGATGAAGCTGTTATTTTTTTTAACTTGGAAAGCCTGTTTTTAAAAGCGTTTGAAGCTTAAAATGTGAAAGGATTTTGAGAATAAGTTTTTCATTGGCTTTTTTAGTCATTTTGTATGTCTTTGTGACTTTTTATTTATCATTTTTGTGTTTAAAACCCTAAATTTTTATGTACTTTTAACCCAAAAAGCCCCAAATTAAAAAAAATTGTTTTTATCCCTTGCTGTGGGGACATTAGATTAGGGAACATTCATTGTTAGCCCTGTTAGGTTGTAATTTTTTTGGTTTTTTTAATTTTATTTAAAAACTTTTTCAATTTAATTTAAAAAAAAATATAAAAAAGGGTTCGTAGGATCCCCCAATCCTTCAGAACAATACACTAACCCAAATTTTTAACAAAAACATTGTAATTGGTGGGGTTAACCCCTTATACACTCACAAAATTTTCTATATAACATACTATGAAAAACAATATAAACTATAACTATATAAACTATATAAAATATAAACTATATACAACTTTCAGATTTGTATAGGTAACAAGTATGACTGACATATGACAAAGGTTCACAACCTTCACGGAGATAATCAGAGTAAAACCTACATCACAATCTCAGTTAAACAATTACATGCTCTTCCCAAAAATAACCCCTTATACTAAATAAATATTAACAAATATTACAAATATTATACAGCCTCTTTCCCAAAGCCTGAGCACATTATATAAAAATTGAGACTAAACCATACTGTCCCCTTACAAACTTTTAACGAGGCATTAAAAATTTATGGAAGTCATTAGCGTTCCATCTCGCAGCAACTGGATGAGCACATTATATAATGCTAAAATAAAGACGTACACTCGCTAAAAACCCACAACACTCAACACAAACATAATTTAAATAACCTCTCATTGCAATACAATTATCGCACATGAAATATGCCCCAATAAAGGCTATAAACGCACACTCTACATAAGCCTAAAGCTCTTCACGGTCTTAAAACTATAATCTTTAAAACCATTCACACTTAATACATGAAGAAGGTCATGACGACCCTGACACATCAAACACAGAATTCTCCATTCGGTACTACGTAATTACTTGATATCACCTTTGCTTTCTGTGCCCACTTGCATGCTACATACACGTATGCCACTCATCTACACCTTCATATACCCACATACACCTTACTCTCACCCCTCCTCAGGAGGCGACCCCACTGTGTCCCCCTGAAAAACCCCCTTCCCGCATGTAATCCCCAACCCCCCCTTACTCACTCAGCGCCCAAGTCGTAGATTGATGAGAAACCCTAACGTTAACATTCTAAACCCTTCCGAAAAATCCTTCTCCCACCTCCTCCAACAGTTCTCTATTACGACACATCGTACGATAAACCGTTACCGCTAGTACCCGCCTCCGCACCTCACAATTCCCCTCCCCCTCATCACACCCGATATATATATATATCCACTATTATATAATCCAAAGCTCTTATAACACTCATCGAACCCTCCCACATCTAGGCTTAGTGCACGCAGAACCGACACCCCTCGGCCCCCCA
This sequence comes from Cherax quadricarinatus, assembly GCF_026875155.1. Classification (NCBI taxonomy): domain Eukaryota; kingdom Metazoa; phylum Arthropoda; class Malacostraca; order Decapoda; family Parastacidae; genus Cherax; species Cherax quadricarinatus. The sequence continues at coordinate 13,031 of NW_026472189.1, forward strand.
CCCCCTGTACTACCCTACTTAACCAATACCTAACACCCTCCAGTCCCCCACAAAAGTATACTGCATGGAACGCCGTCTCATCCTCCCCACAGATTCCACACCTTCCGCCCACAATTACCCCTCTGATTCTTAAAACCTTCCCCGACGGTAGTATGCCATGCAAAAAGCGATACGTTACCTCCCTTACCCTAGGCTTTAACTTCAACTTGCTAAACCTATACCAAATACTCTTCCATGCATACATGGGGAACAATCCCTCAACTGGTACAACAATCCTGTCTGCAAGCAGCTTACACAAAACCCCTACTCGAATTTTCCTGGGTTCTCTAACCAACATCAAAGCCCTCAAAATAGTTTCACATTCCCTCAACTCCACACCACCATACAACTTACCCAACCTATCATATACTTTTCCCAGCTGCCCTCCACTCACACCTTCTCGCAAAACCTCCCATTTAAGAAACACACATTTAATCCTCCTTCTCAGATCCATCAACCCCAACCCACCCTGGCGCACAGGTAACATTACAACCTCTCTCCTCAGCCAATCGCACCTTGAACCCCACAAAAAGTTAAACACTCGTCTCAGAATTCCCACAATCGCCGTCCCTGTTAATGGGAACATGGCTGCTACGTGCGAAACCTTACTATACAATAATACATTTATAACATTCGTCGCTCAACCTTTGGGACGAGCGGACGTGAGCTGAGCCTGCCCTCTGCTGTCAGCCGGTGACAACTTGGTTTTCTCAAAATGGCGCAGCAGGCAAGAAGAAGGGTAAACACTGTCGGCATAGAAGTGGTGCGTGGGGCTGTGCATGCCCACTCAGCTCAAGTTTTATTACCTGCCATCATCAGGGACACATGCGGCATTGCCAACGAAGAGCTGTATGGTGTAGCCTTGAATGGGGCATATAGAATTTTTGTGAAATTTCTCAATGCAAGTGTATATGAGGACATAGTCGCCAGGTTCCAAGATCTCTGTGTACCAGTGAATCCTGCAGTGACGGTAAGGTACATGATGTGTCCCCCCAAATTATACGTGGGTGAAAAAGAAATTCCCTTTTGGGGCTAATGAGGCAACCTACGTGCCGTCTTCGAGAGTTTGGGACTGTTCATAGGGGCGACTTTGGGGGGAAATGGAAAGGGAAAGGATGTATTCTGGATGCCTAAAAGGGAAGTTTTTCCTTAAAAAAATGACTTTGGGCACCCTTTTCCTTCCTATATTTCCCAAAAGACTCAGGATAAAAGAATGGTGACTTACGGGGGCAAAAACGTACCTTTCCCCCCCGTTTTGCGGTGCCTTGTAAAATTGCGCCTGTGTAAAAAAAGGGTACCGGCGAAGGACAGCAAAAGGGAGGCCTCGGGGGACCTTGAGACGTTAAATTTGCCACGACCTGATCGTTTCCTTGAACAAGGCTTGGGGGGAGGAGGTCAAGGACCGGGGGAAAGAGTGTGTAACTCTTCCGAGAGAGACAGCACTGCCGGGCGGGCCCGGAGCCCAAAAAGATGGGTTCACTGGGAAGGACGGGCCGTGGGGGCTCCCTTTGATTCAGTCCTCCACGACCTGTTAGGGCCCCAGGAGAGGTCACAGTTGAGGGCTTGTGGGTGCCCTGGATGTGCGGGGGTTCCAGTGGTGAGAGGGGGGGGAGGCATGCCAGAACCCCCCCCCCTTACTTTCAAATTGGAGGGTGGGGGGCGGAAGTCCCCGGGGTCTTCCCCCCAGGTGGAGGGGGGGAAAAAGGGCTCAGTGTCACGGAAGAGAGCGGCAGTGCCCGGACTGGACGATGGGGATGTGCCACCCGGCACAGCGTTGGGCAAAAAGGTTTGGGGCTGAAAGTGGGGCGGCCTGGAGGGGTCCGGGGCAAGGGGGGCATGTAAAGCAGATCACAGAAGGGTGATTGAAGATAAAAGGGGCGATAAAGGGGAAGGGGGATAAAGTGTGAAATCGTAAAGGAAAAACCCCCCCGACAAATTCAAAGTCTCTCTAAAAAAGGGTTAAGGTCTGAAAATTCTAGGAAGTGTGAATGGTTTCATGAGATGCTCTTAGGTAGGTGTAGAGTAGTGTTTGTGCAAGGCACAACCACAAGCGGGGTTGAATTTGAGATTGGGGGGTATACTGTATATGGGGCACCTCACGAGATTGAAAGGAGGAGTGGCTATTTTGGTGAGGGAGGCTACCCGTTTACGTCATCTTTGTAGGGGGGGGGGTGAGGGGAGGGTTAAAGAGTGGATTGACAGGGGGAAAGAAAAAGATGTCTTTTGTGTGTTTAGGTCCGGCGGGGGGGGACAAATCGAGTGAAGAATGAGTTTGTACTAAAGTTTTTTGGGTGTACACTTAAGTCGCTTCCACTTTAGTTTGGGGTGGGAGGGGATGGAATTCGTTTACCCCGAAAGGGGATGGGGAACCTAGGGGACAGGAATTTTGGGGGGCTTCGGGGACCTTTTTTAACCCGGGGTGGGGTTGGGGGATGTAGAGGGGGGGCGGCGTGGGAGGTGCAGCACCCCTTTTGTGAGGCGGGGGTATGCTGATGGCTGGACAGGAATACGTGACAAAAAGCTGTGGTGGGGTGTAAAGGGTTTTGGATGTCTTTTTTTCGTCAAGGGGGGTTTTTTTGGGGATTTGGGAGGGGGGCGCTGAACGGGTAAAAAAGAGTTTTTGGGAAAAATTGAATGTTCGTTCTTCAAGATTTTGAGGGGGGGGTCCTTTTTGAAAACAATGGTGGAAAGGCTTAGGGAAGGGATGGAAGTCAAGGGGGGATGTGTTGAGAGGGGGGATGTGACAGCGAAAAAGGGGATTCGAGAGTTCTATGTCCGACAGGGAGGCACGAGAATCGTTGGCTTAGGGGCTTATTAGGTATTTGAGGGGCTTAAGGGGAGTTTTTGAAGGGAAGGGGGGGGATGGGAGCCCCTGTGGCTACATAGGATGAAGGAACGCCAAGGGGAAAGTAAAAATGAAGGTTTGATGCGGCAGGGGTTTTGGGGGGGTTTGGGGGAGGTCATGTGGGGTTAGACCATCGGGGGTTGTCCTGGAGGGCAGGGCGCCGGCGCGTTGCCAATGGGAAAAGGGGGTTTGAGATTTCTTGAGGACATCGGGGGTATAGGGAGGAAAATTTGGTGACGATGAGGGGATGGGGGTATGTTTTATTCTTGGCTTAGTGTACTATGAGGAGTGTGGGGGTTAGGGGGGGCTTTTAAAGAGCAGGGGGATGGGGGCGGGGTGTGCGGACAGGGTGACAGGGAACATTGGGGCCTTTTGTGGGGGAAGAGGTGTGACGGGTTTTAAAGAGTATGAGCAGGGGTAAGGCACCAGGGATAAGGGTGCCCGCGGAGTTTAATACAGCATTGGGGAGTATTAAAAAATTTTTTGGTGCAATTATTTAATTCATAAAAAGGGGGTGCGTTTTGGGCCTTTTCAGGCGACAGCACTGTAATTTTGGGGCCAAAGGGTGAAAGTCTCACGTGAGAGATTTCCGGATGATATCACTCTGGCGCAGACTTACAAACTTTTTGCAAAAATTTTGGGGAAAACATATAAAAAAGGTCTTGAAAGGGGAATAGGGGGGGTCAATATGGGGTTCCAGGGAATCAATGTATGAGGGGCATGGGGTTTTTTTGAAAATTTTTTAGGGTCCACAGAGGGGGAATGTGGGGGGAAAGGGGTTGGGTTGGAGAACGGCATAGACAGTGTCGAGAGGGGCTCGTGGAAATCATGGAAAGGCAAGGGTTGGGGGACATTGTGAATTGGGCCGTACTTTAATCGGGGGGCTGGGATGTTGTACGATAAATGGGAGGGTGGGGTTTCATGTGAAAAGGGCAGGGGATTGAGGCAAGGTTTTCCCATTGCAAATTTATTTTATGTTTCAGAATCCGTTTTATAGGGAGTGGAAAGGTCATACAGGAGGGGTAAGGGGGGACATACGAGGTGGGAGTCCCCGTTCTAGGTTCGTTGAGACACAACTGTCCGTAGTGGGAGGGGGGGATTGGAGGGTCTGGAGAGAGTTATAGATGTTTTTGGGATGGCAAAAAAGGTATGGGGAGGAATGTGCATAAATCAAAGCTCATGAAAATTTGGGGCAATGGGATGGGCAGGAGGGCGGGGGGGGGTGAGGTGGAGTGTCGTGGACCGGGAAAAAAAGTGGATTTTTGTATATGAGTAATGCCAATGGCGAGGGGGGAATAATTCAAAGGGTGGGAGATAGGGGATTGGGAAGATTGTCAGGGTTTAGGCCGACACATCTTTGCTACCCAGAGGGTCATTTTGGGGCAAGTGCTTTTGTACAGAAAAATGCTTTGGCAGCTTTGTAACCTTTGGTGTATGGGATGTCCGGGGATTGTTGAGCAAGTTTTCCCTTTTTTCTGGGGGTTTTTGGGTGCGATTGGGTTTAAAAAAGAGGTGGTAACACTTCCGGGGCCTTTGGGGGGGCTGGGGTTAATTCATTTAAAGAAGGTTTAAGTGTGTTATGTGAAACATGGGTTGCTAAGGGCTCGGGGGGAAGGGATAGGGGGGGGATGCGCAGGAGATCTTCGGGGTTGGAAGGGGGAAAATTTTGAGGATGGTAGGAGTTTTTTTCCCCATTATTTTCAGAACCCAGAAACATGCAGGGCCCTAGAGGAAGATATGGGCCCAGGTTATTGGCCCCAAATGTACCCATTCCTAAAATTTCCGTTAAAGGGTTACACTCCGGCCACGCGTGAGGGGGGTAATTTAGGGTTTTTTATGGAAAATTTCCGTCTGGGTTTTTTAAAAAAGGTGGGAGGGGGGGGGGGGGGGGGGGTAATAAAGTTTTTAAAGTAGGGTTTTTTTTTGTGAAACCTGGGGGGGGGAAAAGGTTAAAATTCCCGTATTAAATTTTTTTGAACCTAGAATTGGGGGTGGGGTAAAGGGTTTAAAGGGAGGGTTCTTTTTAAGGTTATTTTTTGTATTTTTGGGGGAAAGGCAAAGGGGGAAGGACTAATGGTGGATTTTTATAAACAAAAAGGCCAAAGGGAAAAAAAGGGGGGAGAGGGGCTGGAGGCAAGGGACTTTTTTTAGGGGGGGCAAAGGTCAGGGGAAAAATGGTTAGGAGGGGGGAGAGGGATTTTGGGGGTAAAAAGGGTTTGGGGATTAAAGTTTTATTTAAGCGGGTTTTTTTGTGAACCCCTGTTAAAATTTTCAAAGGGCCCATTTTTTGTAAGGGGGTACATAAGCATTTGTATATAAGCTATTTTAACTGTAAATTATACATGTCTACCTAATATGAGAATGTAACTTGTCATTAATTTAATGATGGTTTCATACTGTTTTTTAACTAGTGGAACGTTTTGGTATTGTTATAATGTGTGATCTTGCCTGGGGTGTTTTTGCTTATATATAGTTTCAGATGTTTTTTCACATTTTCATTTATATATGTTCAGTGAATGAGTTTTTGATCTTGTGTATAGCCAGGTGAAACTGGGTCAGTTTTTCACTTGGGGGGGGGGGGTAGGAGTTTATGTAATCTCTGCAATAGCAGGCATGTGATTACAACAGGTCATATTATTTTGGTGTCTAATGTTGTCCATTCTCTGTAGGATTGTGATGTATCGATTATCTCCGACAGTGTAAAATAATCTGTCTGCAGGAGGGATAATGTGTGAATTATTTATTACTGTGGATTAGGTTTATGTGTTGTAGGTGGTGTTAGGGTGAGCTATTTTAAGACGCTATTACTATCAAGGACTGTTGGTGGTTTTGACGTGGTGGATGGCAGACACTGTTACTAGGCATGTGGTGGGGGGGGGGAGTAGAGTGTGCAGCGGTAGTGTCCTTAAACCCACCACCGTGCAGATATTAATTATTACCCTAGGGTATATGAGGGTTGGGTGGATTGTGTTCTATGGTGGATGTGAGCCATCAGGTTCAGACATACCTTGTTTATAGTGTCCAGCCGTTTAGCTGGGCTGGATTGTGTTTATATATATTGTCATTGGAAGCTTTATAATGCTTTTTACAAAATGTTTAGAGATTTGTCACTTGTGTATCTAAGGTGAAAGTGGCACGTTCATGGGGGGGGGGGGTTAAGCTTTACGGGTAGGTTTCTATCTTTTTTTTTTTTTTTTTTTTATGACCCACCTCTCTCATCGTTGAAGCACAGTACGTACAAGCGTGTTTGATTTGAGGTGCAGCAGCCAGGTTCTGTCTTATTTATGTGCTTCTTCAGTTACTTGTGTTGGCACAGTTGATTATTTGTTCCTGCCTGTATCTGTTACATATTGATTATGCTACCCATACTATTTTTGTACTGAGTTTAAATAAAATATAAAAACAATTGCAAGAAAACTCATTTAATAATTAAGTCCTTCTAAAAAATTTTTCTTATATGTTAAAGATACACTTTTTTCATTATTGTTAATGTAAAAAAAAATAATTTCTGCACCAAAAGTATCTTAGAAATACTTACCTAACCTTATTATAAAAAGAACAATTTATTTTAGCCTAACCCAACTAAATATAATTTTAGATTTGTTTACATTAATTTAATACTAAACAAACACAGTGGAAATATATTTTTATCATTAGGTTAAGAATGATTTTGGTTGAAATTAATTTCATACACAAATTTTCGCTTGTCTATTTATGGCAAGCTGAGCGTTGCTATTTAAAGCAAGGTCGCAGTTCTGCCTATCGGCACGATATATATATTATATATATATTTATATAGATATATATTTATAATCACTAAAAACACTGCACTAGTCAAGGACTGAAACCCATGTGGCTTTGGCCTTCATCACGGTGGGCGAAACTACATGAGCCCTAGTCAACTTGACATACGATCCTAGAGTAGTGCATCACAGCGGAACTGGATGTCGTAACTCCGCTACCAGAGGACACCACGTGGTGTGGATGACTCTTAGGCATAATTTCATTCTAGTCCCTGTTTGGTGTACTAGTACAACGATGAGTATTTTATATTATTGTGACCACGAACGAGTGGTATTGATCAATAACAACACTGCACTGGGTTAGAGTCCTTGGCTAGTGCAGTGTGTTATTTATCAATTACCACTCGTTCGTGGTCCACAAATAATTAACATATATATATATATATATATTATATATATATATATATATATATATATAAAGATGCAGTCAGTAGGACTCGTACTGCCTTACTGGGGAGGACAGGAGTCCCACGGCTGCATCTAGACCACTCGTGACCATCACAAATGCACGTAGACTGGGCAGCCTGGTTCACAAGCCATGTTTCTCCAGCCCGGGCAAGTCAGTGAGCCTCAGATGGGATCTCACAAGCGTATTTCAATCTCCTCCCTGTATGTTCTGACTCTCAGGCGGATTTAGTAATGCTGACTGCGCTCTTTCTTTGTATATACCCGCTTGTTCTGCGTGGGGATTGATATTAAAATAGCTTGAGAGGTCAGAAACGACAGGAGGAGATTGAAATTAGCTTGAATCTGCTTGAGCTGACTGAACGTGCCTGGGCTGGGGAGAATATTGCTTGGGAAACCAGCTGCCGGCTTATGTGGATTTGTGATGGCGAGTGGTCTAGAGTGCTGCCTGGGAACTGTCCGCACCTGGGCTGCAGTATCGAGTTCCTGCTGACTGCGATCTTTCTCTGTATATACTTCGCTTGTTTTCTGCGTGGTATATATACTATATATATATATTATATATTTAATATATATTTATATATATATTTATATATATTATAATATATATTATATATGCATATGCAATAAGATCACAGTTTAACAGGTGATTTTAATTATGGCAAAACAACCACGTGAAAGGAGTAGTGAAATTCCAAGCGGTTTCGTGATTACTCATAGTTTCCTTGCAATGTGAGTAGTCCGGAAGCGCTTGAGAATTTCACTACGCTTTTACCAGTGGTTGTTTTGCATATATATAAATATTTATATTATATCTTATATATATTATATATATATATATTATATATATATATATATATATATATATAATATATATATATATTATAGAAGTTGCAGAGATTGGTGGATGAATTGGTAGGGTATGCAAAAGAAGAAAATTAAACGTGACTACAGGAAGAGTAAGGTTATGAGGATCACAAAAAGATTCGGGATGAAAGATTGTATATCAGATTGGAGGGGAGAGAGTATGGAGGAGGATAACGTATCAGATATTTGGGAGTGGCGTGTCAGCGGATGGGTCTATGAAAGATGAGGTTGTGTATATCGAATTGATGTGGGAGAAAAGACGTGAGTGGTGCACTAGAGTCTGTGGTGACAAAGAACTTTGTCCTTGGAGGCAAAAGAGGGAATGTATGAGAGTATAGTTTTACCAAACGCTATTGTATGGGTGTGCGGGTGGGGATGAATGTTGCAGCGAGGAGAAGGCTGTAGGCCAGTGGAGATGTCATGTCTGGAGGGGCAATGTGTGGTGTGAATTTATGCCAGAGAAATCGTAGTTTGGAAGTTAGGAGGAGGTGCGGGATTACCAAAACTGTTGTTCCAGAGGGCTGAGGAAGGGTTGTGAGTGGTTCGGACATGGTAGAGAGAATGGAGCGAAAACAGAATGACTTCAAGAGTGTATCTGTCTGTAGTGGAAGGAAGGCGGGGTAGGGGTCGGCCTAGGAAAGGTTTGGAGGGAGGGGGTAAAGGAGGGTTTTGTGTGCGAGGGCTTGGACTTCAGGCAGCATGCTGAAGCGTGTTGATAGGAGAGAATTGGAGACAAAATGGTTTTTATACTTGACGTGCTGTTGGAGATCGTGAGCAAAGTACATTTATGAAGAGGATTCTGGGAAGGGGAAACACCGGTAGGCCGGACATGAGTCCTGGAGATGGGGAAGAATTACAGTTGCCTGCATCTGAAGGAGGGGGTTACTGTTGCAGTTTAAAACTGTAGTGTAAAGCACCCTTCTGGCAAGACAGTGATGGAGTGAATGATTGGTGAAAGTTTTTCTTTTTCGGGCCTCCCTGCCTTGGTGGGAACGGCCAGTGTGATAAATAAATATATATATCTAATATATATATATATTATATATATTGTATATATATATATATATATATATATATATATATATTTATAAACAATCGCAGACAGGCGATATTAACAATGCAAGACAAGCCTCGGGGGAGTGGGAAATCTTAAGCGCAGTACTTCACACTTCTCAGTGCGTCTTCAAGAGCTGAGCAATGTTGCAGAAGGCAGCAACAGGAGAAATGAGGGAAGTTCTTTCAGGAATATGATAGGTGATTCGGCACCCGCAAATGCTACTTTGCAACATTGGCACTGATCCTGATGAATCACTGAGAAGTGAGAATGGTTTAAAGCACTGCGTACCTTGTTCGTGGTTCGTTGGTTCGAGTTCTCCTCCGCGCCAGAGGATCAGTGTCTGTGTATATTTCGCCTGCTCTTGCGAATTCCTTACATTGTTAATCTCTAGTAAGGCTGATGCATGCTGGGGATGAGATGAAAGGTGTAAGCCTTCTCCCTGAAAGCTGGCTGCCTTGGATCTACGTGTAGCACAGTTGGACGCAAGGTATTGGTCCAGTGTGGTGAGAATTGTATAAAACACTTGCGTTCCTTTGTTCCAAGTTTCGTAGGTTCGAGTCTCATTCGGATCAGAGATCTGTGTTTGTGTATATTTCGCCTTGACTCTTGCGAATTCCTTGCTTATATTATATATATATATATATATCTTATATATATATATATATATAATATATATATATATATATATATATATTCAAAATTGGGGAGGAGGAGTATGGAAGAAGTTAATGTTTTTAGATAATTCGGATGTTGTCGTGTCAGACGGATGGATTTATGAAAGGATGAGGTAATCATAGAATTGATGAAGGAAAAAAGTTAAGTGGTTCATTGAGCGGTATATTGGATGGCAAAAATGTTATCTATGGAGGAAAGAAGGGAATGTATGAATGTAGAGTAGTGACCAAACACTCTTATATGGGTGTGAAGCTTGGGTTGTAAATGCTGCCGCGAGGAGGAGGCGGTTGAGGCTTCCGTGGAGTATGTCTGTCTAAGGGCAATGTGGCCGTATTTATTATGCAGAAAATTTGGAGTGTGGAAATTAGGCGAAGGTGATGTGGGTTAATAAAAAGTATTAGTCAGAGGGCTGAAGAGGGTTTGTTTGAGGTGGGTTGGTATTTAGAGAGAATGGATCAAAGTTAGAATGATTGGAGAGCGTATAAATTCTGTTGGGGAAGGAAGGCGGGTAGGGGCTCGTTCTCGAAAAGGTGTGGAGGAGGGGTAAAGGAGGTGTTGTGGGGGCGAGGGGTTTGGACTTCCAGCAAGCGTGCGTGAACGTGTTAGATAGGAGTGAATGAAGACAATTGGTATTTGGACCTGACGAGCTGTTGGACGTGTGAGCAGGGTAATATTTAGTTAAGGGATTCAGAGAAACGAGTTATTTTATATAACTAGGACTTTTGAGTCCTGGAAATGGGGAAGTGCATGCCTGCACTCTAAAGGAGGGTTTGGGATATTGGCAGTTTAGAGGGATATATTGTGTATTTTTATACGTATATGCTTCTTAATGTTGTATTCGGAGCACCTCTACAAAAACAATGTTTATGTTGGTTAGTGAGGTGAAAGTGTTGAATGATGATGAAAGTATATTTTCTTTTTGGTGGATTTTCTTTCTTTTTGGGTCACCCTGCCTCGGTGGGAGACGGCCGCCCGACCGAAACGGCCGAACTTCGTTTGAAATATATATATATATATAATATATATATATTATATATATATATTATATATATATATTTATATATATATATATATATATTATTCCCCGAGCAGAATAAAAGAACCTGGGGAAATAAGCAACTGACAGGAAACAAATGGGATCTGTTTGTACTTTGTTTTTAGTCCTAATATCGAGAATAAATAAAAATCTAATTAATTTGTTTTAATGATTAACTAGCTTTTAAGTCTGTCGTCTACTTGAGTCACTAAAGCTGGACACGGTTCTTCTCAAAAGTAGTCAGAATACTTTAATCCTAAAATAGGTTAAACTCTAAACAATTGAAAGATTGTATGTGCGTTTTTGCACGGGAGCGTTTGTGTGAAACTTACAATTGTTAAGGATCTTCTCGATAGACACTTGGCTTTTTTTTTTCTCTACCTGGTTTGTGGCTGCAGGGTTCATGTGTGTGTTGTGTCTGTGTGTGGTTTGTCTGTTGTGTGTGTATGTGTGTCATGTGTGTGTGTCCTGTTGTGTGTGTGTGTGTCTTTGTGTGAGTGTGTTCCTGTTGTGTGTGTGTGTGTGTGTGTGAGTGTGTCCTGTATGTGTGTGTGAGTGTGTCCTGTTGTGTGTGTGTGTGTGTGTGTCTGTGTGTGAGTATGATCCAGTTGTGTGTGGGTGTGTGTGTGTGTGTGGTGTGTATGTACTCACTAGTGAGGTTGCAGGGTCGAGGTCCAAGCTCCTGGCCCCGAGCCAAGCTCCTGGCCCTGTGTGTGATGTGCTGTACTCAAATTGTGGTTACAGAGGTCAAGTCTCAGCTCCTGGCCCCGCCTCTTCACTTGAACGCTACTAGGTCCTCTCTTCCCTGCTCCATGAGCTTTATAATTACCTCGTCTGAAAGCTATGTATGTTTCTGCATCAACTACGTCACTTGCTAGACTACTCTATGACTGTAAGAAATTCTTCCAACATCCTTTGACTTATCAGAGTCTTCACTTCTAAGTGTGACCCCTTGTCTCTGTGTCCCCTATCTGGAACTCCTGTCTCTGCACCTTGTATATTCCACGCAGTATTTTGCATGTCGTTTTCATGTCTCCTATAAACCCTCCTGTCCTCCAGTGTCGTCAGACCGATTTCCCTTACCTTTCTTCGTAGGGACAATCCCTTAGCTCTGGAAACTATTCCTTGTGCAAGGGGATGTGTGTTGTGTGTGGGTGTTGTGTGTGTGTGTGTGTGTGTGTGTGTGTGTGTGTGTGTGTGTGTGTGAACTGCTGTGTGTGTGTGTGTGTGTGTGTACTCACCGAACGTGTTGTTAAGGGAGTCTGGTTTTCAGCTCTTAACTTAGTTCTTGCTGGATTTCTCTCTCCTAGCCTGCCATGCCATTACCTATTCATAAATATATGCTTTGTGGGCTCTGGTCATACGTTTTCTTAAAAATATGCAATGAAGCCTTGTCTTTCACTACTTGTCCAATGAGTCGACTTCTGACCTGTCTGAGGTGAAGAAAGAAATGTTTCCTGACATCTCGTTACTCATCTTTCTTTAATTTCCAACTGTACCCTCGTGTACTGTTCATCGCCTCTGGGAAGTGTTCCTCCTTACCATCCTGTCAAGTCCTCTGAGTTATTTTGCTTTTATCGTGTTGATGTCTCCTCTGGTTTTTTATCTTTTAATGTAGTTGTTCATATCCACTAGCCTCGCCTCACAGCTCATTTCCCTTTTGTCTTGGATTAATCTCGTTTACATTCCTTTGCACTTGCTCAGTTCTTAACATTCTTTTCAGGTGAAGATCCATGTTGGTGCTACATGCTTAAAGATAGGCCTACCATATGTCACATATTTGGCCGTGTTTGTGTGTGTTTTAAAGGGGGGGGGAAAAAGGGGATGAGTAAGGGGGTCTGCAGCAACGCCGTAACATCCGCTATAAACCAGGCCTTCATCCCCGCCAACGGTCCCATTCCCTGAACCTCTTGACTGTTTAGTCACCTCCGGTGACGCCGCCACCGCCAGTCTGCTGCTCCACCGAGATTTTCTTTGTTACTAAGACTGGCAGATATTCTTTTCTTTTTGGAGGATTTTTACCCTGAGGAGCGAGTTATATGGTACGTCACATAATGAAGAATAACTTTTATGATAAAATAATATATTTTCGTCCAAATATCATGAGGTTGATGATCTACGCTGAACGAAAACGTCCAGTAAAATAGATGACTGATATGCTTATTGATATTATCAGATTTGTCGTCATACCTGTCGGCATAACGCTTGTACATTCCAGATATCTAATTTAATTAATACGCACCCCTCGTTAGCGAGGGGGACGGTTGTAGTAAATTATCTATATATTAGCAAAGTGTCACAAACAAAACGCTTATCTCTGAAATAAAAGAGTTAAGAGTAATGACATTTGTATTTATCGTGACTTATGTTGACCATAAAGAAAAAAGAGAGTGAGAGTGAGTCTAGGGAGATGACACATGTTGTTTAACAGTGAGTGCTACCTTGGAGCATGGATCCACCTACAAATGTTGATGGCCGCTTCACTCACCGGCAGTGAGATGCTCTCTGGTAAAATGAACATGAAGTGGAGGGAGCAGCATATGGCAGTGTGCTGATCTCTGGTAAAATGAAGTTGAAGGTAGATTGGTAACTCTCCACGTACCAATCTATATAGCTTGGTACGTTGGGGAAATGTGTGGGAAAGTGAAATCTTTATTATTGTTAAATTATTGATGGGCTTTTTATTTAGCAAAATGATTTGCGCCCACAGTTACGTGGTAGAACAAACGCCTAGTATATTCATGTCACATTCCATCTCGCTGGTGAGCTTCAGATGTGAAACTAATGAACTTATTGGCTGAGCTTGAAAAACTTGGGTAAAGCGATGAGATATCGTCAATCATTAGTATGAATTCACTAGCTACGCAGCTTCCTGGGCCGAGGGTAAGAATGTCGTAATAGGGTTTAATGATAGTGATATGTATGTGTATATATGTATATATATATATATTATATATATATATATATATATATATATATTATATAGATATATGTAGTAGGTGGTAGCCGCAACAAACCCAGGGAGGTACTACCGTACTCGCAAGTGAGTGCTAAAACGAGCCAGTGATTGTTTTACATGTTGGTCAGGTTTGCTGATGTCTTTTGTCTGTCTCAGTAAATATGCATGAATTACAGCATGTCTTGCTACTTCTACTTACACATTAGGGTCACACTACACATCATGTACACATTTATTTATACACACTCATCTGAGTTCTTTTGATTTTATCTTAATAGTTCTTGGTCTTATTAATTTTCCTTTTTTATCCATGGGGAAGTTGGAATAAGAATCTTTTCTCCGTAAGCATGCGTGTTGTAAATGTCAACTAAAATGCCGGGAACAATGGGCTAGTAATAACCCCTTTTCCTGTAAAGATTACTAAAAGAATAAGAAGAAGAAAAGAAAATTGATCAATAGTGGGATAGTCTGAATGTGCGTGGATGTTGTGCAGATGATAAGAAAGAGATGATTGTGGATGTTATGAATGAGAAGAAAGCTGGAAGTCCTGGCTTTAAGTGAAAACAAGTGAAGGGGGTGGGAGATGTTTCAGTGGAGAGGAATAAATGGGATTAGGTCAGGGGTTTCAATAGAGTTAGAGCTAAGAGGAGTAGCATTAATGTTGAAGATAGCTATGGCAGGAAAAAGAGGGACTATAAATGTATTAATTCAAGAGTATGTGGAAGTAAAATAAAGATTGGATGTGAAAAGTGGGTTATAATAGGCGTGTATGCACCTGGGAAGAGAGAAGTGTAGAGGAGAGAGAGAGATTTTTGGGAAATGTTGAGTTGGATTAGCGTGGGGCAGTTTTGAAATCATAGTTGGTGGAGTAAATGGTGGTTGGGGATTTTAATGCTAAAGTGGGTAAATATGTTATGGGGGGAGTAGTAGGTAACAATTTGGGGTGCCAGGGGTAAAAATGTAAATGGGGAGCCTTTAATTGAGCTATGTGTAGAAAGAAATTTGCGTAATAAGTAATTCATATTTTATGAAAAAGAGGATATATATAAATATACAAGGTAAGATGTAGCAGTAATGAGAGAGTTTATTAGATAATGTATTGGTGGATAAAAGGTTGATGTGTAGGCTTCCTGGATGTACATGTTTATAGAGGGCAACGATATATCGGAATCATTATTTAGTTGGTAAGTTACAGTTAGAGTAGAGGTAGGATGGGGATAAGAGGAAGGTGGCAACAACAAGTAAGGGGACGGTGTGCAGGTGTATAAACTAATGGGCAGGAGGAGGAAGTTCGGGTGAGATATAAGCGACTATTGGCAGGAAAGGTGGGCTAGTGCAAAAGATGAGTGTAGTGGGGGGTTTGAAGAGGGGTGGAATAGTTTTAAAAATGCCGTTATTAGAATGTGGGGCAGAAGTTGTGGATATAGGAGGGTGGGGGCGGAGGGAAAGAGAGTGATTGGTGGAATGATGAAGTTAAGGGTGTGATAAAAGAGAAAAGGTAGCTTATGAGAGGTTTGTACAATAGCAGAAGTGTTATAGAAGTGCAGAGTATATGGAGGTAAAGAAAAGGTAAAGAGCGTGGTGAGAGAGTGGCAAAGGAGAGCAGATGATAGAGTGGGAGGAGAGGCACTGTCAAGAAATTTTAATGAAATAAGAAAAAATTTTGGAGTGAGTTAAACAAGTTAAGAAAAGCCTAGGGAAGAAAATATGGATTTGACAGTTAAAAAACAGAGTAGGGGAGTTAGTTAGATGGGGAGTTGGAGGTATTGGGAGATGGCGAGAATATTTTGAGGAACTTTTAAATGTTTTAAGGAAGAAACAGAGGCAGTAATTTCTATGCAATGGTCAGGGAGGTTATATACCATTCTTTTAGGAGTGAAGAGAGCAGAATGTAGGTGTGGGGGAGGTTCGTGAGGCATTACGTAAAATGAAGGGGTTTAAGCAGCTGGAACTGATGGGATCATGACTGAAGTTTTAAAGCAGGGGGGGGATTTAGTGTTGGAGTGGTTGGTACTTTTGTATAATAAATGTATGAAAGAGGGGAAGGTACCTTCGGGCATTGGCAGCGAGTGCATGTATAGTCCCTTTTATATAAAGGGCAAAGGAGGACAAAAGAGACTGTTAAAAATTTAGAAGGAATAAGCTACTGAGTATACAGAAGAAGTGTACGGTAGGGTTATAATTGAAGAATTAGAGGTAAGCACAGAATGTTGGATTGCGGTAATGAGCAACGGAGGTTTAGGAGTGGGTAGGGGATGTGTAGATCAGGTGTTTACATTGAAGCTTTTATGTGAACAGTATTTATATAAAGATAGGGAAGTTTTTATTGCATTTATGGATTTAGAAAAGGCATTATGATAGAGTGGATAGAGAGCAAAGTGGCAGATGTTTATTGCAAGTATATGGAATAGGTGGTAAGTTATTTAAATGCTGTAAAGAGTTTTTTATGGGATAGTGTGGCTCAGGTTAGGGTGGTGTAGAAGAGAGGGAGACTTACTTCCCGGTAAAATAGTAGGTCTTAGACAGGGATGTGTAATGTCCCATGGGTTGTTTACTAATATATTTATAGATGGGGTTGTAAAGGAAGTAAAATGTAGGGTGTTTGGGGAGAGGGGTGGGAGTAAATTATGGGGAATCAAATTCAAAATGGGAAACTTGAACACAGTTACTTTTTGGCTGATGATACTGCTGCTTATGGGAGATTCTACAGAAAAATTGCAAGGGTAGTGGATGAGTTTGGCATGGTGTAAAGTAGAAAAGTGAAGTGAACATAGAAACAGAGTAAGGTGATTGAGGGTGTCAAATGATTTAGTTAAAAGAAAAATTGGATATCAAATTGGGGAGGAGGAGTATGGAAAGAAGTGATGTTTTCAGATCTTGGGAGTTGACGTGTCGGCGGTATGGATTATGAAGGATGAGGTTAATCATGTATTGATGAGGGAAAAAAAGGTGAGTGGAAGCGTTGAGGTATATGTGGATGTCAAAAAAGTTATCTATGGAGGCAAGAAGGGAATGTATGAAAGTATAGTAGTACAACACTCTTTATGGGTTGTTGTGTAAGTTGGGTGGTATATGCAGAGCAGCGTGGAGACGGTTGGAGGCAGCGGAGAATGTTCATGTTTAAGGGCACTGTGTGTGTAAATATTATGCAGAAAAATTCGGAGTGTGGAAATTAGGAGAAAGGTGTGGAGTTAATAAAATTTTAGTCAGAGGGCAGAAAGAGGGTGTGAGGGTGGTTTGGTCATTTAGAGAGAATGGATCACAGCGCTAGAATGTCATGGAAATCATATAAATCTATAGGAGGAAGGAAGGCAGCGGGTAGGGTCGTCCTCGAAAGGGTTGGGAGAGGGGGGTGTTAAAGGAGAGGTTTTGTGGGTATGGGGCTTGGACTTCCAGCAGCGTGCGTGAGCGTGTTAGATAGGAGTGTCAATGGAGACGAATGGTACTTGGGGACCTGACGATCTGTAGGAGTGTGGGCAGGGTAATCTTTAGTGAAGGGATTCAGGGAAACCGGTTATTTTCATATTGTCGACTTGAGTCTGGAAAATGGGAAGTACAATGCCTTGCACTATAAAGGAGGCGGTTTGGGATATTGCAGTTTGAGGGATAGGTTGTGTATCTATATGTTTATGCTTCTAGACTGTTGTATTATGGCAACCTCTGCAAAAACAGTGATAATGTGCGGTGTGGTGAAAGTGTTGAATGATGATGAAAGTATTTTTCTTTTTTGGGGATTTTCTTTCTTTTTTGGGTCACCAGCCTCGGTGGGAGACGGCCGACTAGTTGAAAAAAAAAAAAAAAAAAAAAAAGAAAAAATATATATATATATATATATATTTATATTATTTATATATCTATATATTATATATATATATATATATATATATATATAAATATATATATATAAATGTCGTGACGAATAGGTAAATTGTGTCAATTAGCATGAACTCATTTAACAATTAAGTCCTATCTGAAATTTTCTTCTTATACTTTTAAAGATTATATTTTTTTCATTAATGTTAATGTAAAAATTTTTAATTTTTTCACCAAAAGAATACTTAGAAAATCTTACCTAACCTTATAATAACAAGAACATATTTTTTTATAACTAACCCAATAAGATATATTTTAGATTTGTTCAATAATGTAATACTAAACAAAACACAGTGAAATATATTTTTTTCGTTAGGTTCAGAATGATTTTGGCGAAATTATTGCTACACAAAATTTTCGCTTGTCCTATATGG
>NW_026472190.1:0-11538 GCF_026875155.1 Cherax quadricarinatus
CATACGAGTAATCTCATTGGGAGACAACAACTAAAATTTTTTACTGTAGTCACCCGTGTAGACATGTGAGAAAACTTAACCACCTCGGGTCACTGCAGGTGGCCCTCAACCCTCACAATCTTATCCATATCTATCCGAAAACCAGTATAAATTGGATAGCACCCTTAAATACGGTGCTACTAAAATTGTGGACTGTATAGATTATATTAGTTTAACTGAATGAAGGGGGGGGGTAGGTTTACACATGGATAATCCATCAAGGAAAAACATTTGTACATAATCCCACCACTTACAAATATTCTCTGGTGGCACTTGATGCAGCTGGATCACCCAGGGACCTACCCAATTAAAACATACCTAACTGGCCAGAAATCAGTCTGCTATAACTAAAAGGTTACTTAACTGTGGGTGATTGATGCTCCTATTTCCTCCATTCACCATCTCATTTCGATGTCCTGCTACACCGACACGGTTCTTGCTCCAGCGGGACGAGGTATCCGTTGGTTGTCTCGGTTTAGAAGTCGTGATTCCATAAAACTTCACTATCCTCAGGACGGGAACCACGTGTTCACTCGGAGCAGGGCGATTTATTTCACTTCCCGCATTCTCTTAACATAAAGTGGGACCAAGTAAACCAAGTCCTAACTGATATAAGCTGGGAAGATATACTAAGCAACACAGACCCCAAATTTAAATGCCTAGACCAGATTAAACTTGGTGGCACTCGATGTATGCACAAGCCTTATTTCCTCTAAGAAAAAGGAGGGTAGATGTAAAATAGAAAGAGACAGGCACTTCCCTTTCCCGGCGACGGAAAAAGAAAAACAGACGCGGCTAAAAGAGGTCAATATATCAAAATGCGTGGGGAGACACGGGTCAAGAAATAGCAAGCATCGAACTCAAGCTAAAGGAATCTTATAGGAGTCAGGAATCGTGGAAGACCTAAAAGCCATAAATGAAATCGAAAGAAACCCAAAGTATTTTCTTTCCCCATGCCAAATCCCAAGTCGAGAAACAAACACCTATTGGGCCCCTACTTAAACCAAGATGGGTCCTACACAGATACAGCAAGGAAATGGTTTAGCTACTCAAGTTCCAATATGATTATTTTTTAGCAAGCCGCTAACCAGACTGAGAGTCGAAGATCAAAATTAATTTTTATGAGAAGACCACAGAATTTGGTTAACACAAGCCTATCTGATGTTATCCTGACGCCAAATTTACTTCCGAACAGGCGAAAAAATGACATGCCCATGCACTCTGCCCCAGAGCCAGACTCGTGGAAACTCCCTGTTCATCAAGAACTGCAAGAAGCCCCTATCACGAGCCTTTTCCATCATATGAGAGGGGGCATGGACACGGGGGTCCCCAATTACAAAAAACAACAGACATAGCCCCACACCAAAAGGGGGGCGAAAAGCAACAGAAAGAACTACAGACCGAAAGCACAAACATCCCATATCATAAAAATCTTTTAAAAAGGGGGTCCAAAAAGAAAGATCACCCCCTTTAGAAACCCATCATTACACAACCCAGGGCAACATGGTTTAGAAACGGGCGCTCCTGTCTGTTCAACTTTTTGGATCACTACGCAAAGCCCTAGATGCACAAAACAGAGAGTAGTCTCAACAGAGTAAGTCTAAAGTAGCTAGGTAAAAAGCTCTTTTCCCCAAAAGGGCCAGTACTCCTCCCTCTTGTTCCCATCCTCATACCCCACTGACAAGATGTCAGCCACTGCACCGTTTTTCCCCTTTGCAGATGACCCCCCGAATCTGCATGACGTGTTTCCTTTGCAGACACTGCGGCTCCGCGGACACAAACAAATCTTTCAGTGGGGTGCAGAAAACAAATGAAGTTCAGGATGAGAAATTTTCAATTACTCAATATTGTAAACCGAGGAAATTAAATCTTAACAAGACAAAACAAATTTTGGCCACAAAAAAGAGCGAAAAGGGCCAAACATCAAAGCCCCGGGAGTGTCTGCCGGAGGATCTCACCTTAAAGGCCCCCATACATTGTATCAATCGCATCTGCTAGAAAAAATGCAGGGGGAAAAAAACCTTCAAAACTAGGGGGCCCAACCCATGAACCTCTTAGGTCACTTGTTCTGTCTAGACGGGAATATTGCTGCACACTAAAAGCACCTTTCAGGCAGGTTTTTGTACCTAGAAAATGTACAGAAAACCCTTTCACAGACGAAAAAAGGGAAAAAAACACCTCAATTCGGGAGCGCTTGAGTTCCCAAAACCGTATTCCCGGGAAAACGAGGCGGGAGGATACACTTTATATACACCGGGAAAACCTAGAGGGATAGTACCGAATTTGCACAGAAAAAATCACTCACAAACGAAAGCAAAATTTGGCAACGATGCAACATCCCCCCAATAAAAAAGTAGGGGGCCCAACTGTTAAGAGGCCAAAAAATAATTCAGGGGCCTGAGCTTTTCAACGCCTCCCAGCATACATAAGGGGGATTCCCAACAGCCCCCTGGCGTCTTAAGCTGGCACTGGACAACACCTAAAGTCGGTTGCGGGACCAAGGGCGGGCTCACATTGGTTTGCGTGCACCAGCAGTAACACCTGGTTAATCAGGTTTTGATCCACCAGGAACCTGGTCACAGACCGAGCCACGGGGGCGTGGCCCCCCCGGAACTCTCCCCAGGAAAAAACCAGGTAATGTTATTATCACCATTTCATTACCTTTTACAAGACGATTTTAAATCTCATAATTATTTAACATTAGAGGTCACCCATTAAAATCGAGACCGAAGGGGGATTAACTCCGGGGGGGTTAATTTTTTCCCCGGACACATTCCTGGGGGCGCATCCCTCACACCGGGCCTATATTTTCCACTCATTTTACCACTTTTTACGGTGGGCACGTAAATCCGTTCCCTCACTTTCCCGGAATTTTTTACGACACTTCCTATTTTGATTGAGGCCCCACATTAAACCTTTTGGGCCCCCGTAATGCCAATTTCCGGCCCCTGTTTTCACAGTCCCTCCTCCTTCAAAACACTCCCGCCTCTCTCTGCCCTGACTCGCCTCTCCCCCCACACATCTGCACAGGCGCAGGGCGAACCCGGTTGGTTCTATTCAAAATACAATTTAGAACAACAGTTATGCATTAATCATGCATATTTACATTATAAAAATATATACAGTATAAATTATGGGAATTTATTTTCCACATAATTCTTCCATAGAGGATGGTGTTGAGCCATGAAATAAATTGTGGGAATTAGACAGCATTGGAATAAATTTGTAAATGAAGTAAGTCCAGACGTTTCTTTTACTCAGGAGCAACACCTGAAGATGTCAAATTTGAATCTGGACAATACTGGGTACGACTTCCGGGAGACTGAACCATCCAGAATTGCCCGCTAATTACAGAATGGCATATAGACAGTTAAGGCTCAGCTCCGCGAACTGAGTAAGACACCAAAATTTGTTAACTGCCTATAATGATATAATTGCTGAGCAATTAATTAATATTTTATAGAAGAGGTACCTCCTGAGCAAGCCAAAATTTATGGTCACTATTTGCCACATCACAGAGTGAAGAAGGATTCTAAGACCACTCCTCTGAGAATATGTTTAATTGTAGTGCCAGGAGTAACAAAAATGTACCTATTTTTAAATGACGTTTGATGGCAGGTCCGTCGTTGACGGAAAAATTAGGAGATATCTTATTCAATTTCAGATTTTAAGCACTATGCCTTTATGGTTGGCATAAGTAAAGCTTTCCTAAGAGTGGGTTTTCCCAAAAGGCTGACCGGGATTGTACCCACTTCTTATGGCCTGAGAATCCTATTGACCCACTTAGCCCTCTGAAAACCTTTCGCTTTAGGAGTGTATTTGGTGCTACTCCAGTCCGTTCCTACTTCAAGCGACATAAAAGCACACCTTAAACGTATGGGAAGTCCATTGGGTAAAGTAATTTAGCAAAAAAGTTTTATGTGAACAATTTCCTGGGTGTGACGTCAACTGAAAGGGAACTGTTAATGACTTATGAAGAGCTAATAAAATTTAAAGCAAAGTGCAAATATGCCTCTGAGGGAATGGAATAGTTAATTCGTCCAAATTAAAGGACAAAATAAGTAAAGATTACCCTGGAGATAAAGTGCCAAAATGCAGTAATGTATTGGGTTTAACTTGGGATCTGAAAGGAGATCTGTTAATGTTAAAACCTAATAATTACAGTATGCCCAATAAACAACTAAGAGAGTCTGCTTGCTGAAAGTTTCCAATTTTTGATCCATCTATGATTAGTGTCCCTCCCTTACTAAAGAGAGGGAAATATAATATACAGGAAGCAATGGAAACTCACAAAATGTGATTGGGATGAAATCTACCTGAGGAATCATTAACAGGTGGGGGAAAATTTTTTTTTGGAAAAAATAATTTAAATGGTGATAGAAAAAATTCCAATGTTGGATTATCCACACACCAGGTGCCAATCCAAATGGAAAAATGTACCCACATTATTTTTGTAGCTGCTTTCAAAATTGCCACATGGATGCAGTTGCTTACCTTCAAATGTAATAGTGTCTATTTTCTCATGTTTAGTCTAAGGGCTAAAGTGTCCCTCCCGTTAAATCACGAACCTGCCTCATTGGAATTAACAGCCATTTAAGTGTAGGTGTCCAAATTAGCTAATTAATAAGAAATAATTTGCAGAGATAAATATTAGCGACACTGTAATTTATTCTGATAAATAGGTATCCTTACAATGGATTCGTAATGAAAACAGTAAAATTTGTACGTACAAAACAGAAATGCTGAAATTAATCTATTGCAAGAAAGTAATAAATAGGTTGGTCAGCATGTGTTAACATTAACCAATATGAACCTGGTGAGGACAGAACCAGCTGATATTTTGTCTCGAGGTTTAAAACTTATCTAAATTATGTAAATGCGTATCATGGTTTTAAAGGACGCGAGCTGGTTGGTAAATAAACTAATTGGCCTGCGAATAACTGTGACCACCGCTCCAATAGTTTGTCGCTCCCTTAGCCATTGATATAAAAAGGTATTCTTCTTTACCCAAACTAATCAATGTAACTAAGTTGTGTTACAATTTCTAAACAAGATGAAATATATTCATATATATAAGTTTATCACATGCACTAGAATAATGAAAAAAGAGGGTAACCAGGAGGAAATCATATGGAAATGTGATTAAATATGGATGATGGAAAGAAAAAATTGTGAAAGGTTCCCATAATAGAGAAATTGGAGGTCTGTATTTAGAGAACAATGTAATTAGGTGCAGAGGTAGGATAAGACAAAAATGCTTAATTGGGGTGATTATGCTAAACACCCAATCTTACTGCCCAAACACACACATCTAACAAATTTGATATGTTCGAAATGCCCATACAAATGTAATGCATGTGTGGGTACAAGTACCTTAATTTGTATTAGTGAAACTTTCTGGATTCACAAGGACGGCTAAGTGGTAAAAAAAGGGTGATTAAATCTTGTGTAATGTCGCCGTGTGGATGCCAGATCCTATATGTACCCAGGTCCTCCACCATTGTCAAATTGAGCAATATGAGTCGTTAGCAACGAACTCCAGGCCGGCCGCAGTGTGAAATACTGTATCTCTTTTCTGGAAATAACGGTAATTTATAGATAATCTAGAGCTCCTCTAATATTGTATATTTAAAAGAAGTATGTTATCGGAAAATGAAACCTGCATCTGGGGAGGTGATCGCCTTGCTGTTGAAGTGAACAGAAACGTTTAGCGTAATGGGAAGAATTTTCGTGCTCAAGAGGTTAAAATTGGGCTGACACCAACTCAAATAGGAGGCCAAATTGAGTTGGATGTGCATTCACTGCAATATTTGAAATCATGCACAGAGGACATGGACAACTCGCGCGGGAACCTCCTATAAGCTGTCTAAATTATGGTTTATATTTCAGGCCAGGAAAATTCTTCATAAATGTACGGACATACTGGGAGGGGGGGGTCCTGTACATGACACATTATATCTCCAGTCAAATTTGTAGAGTGTTATGATATTAAGATATATTCTCCTTCTGTTGTGAAACATGGTGTCATATATGTGTTTCTCTAAATCATTTATAATTTTTTAATATACAGTCCACAAATTTATATATATACGCCACATTCCTGTGATGTATATTTCATTTAATTAATAGGTTCAAGCAAACTTGTGGAAATGACAGTGGTAGGTATCGGAGGGGGACACTTTTGCGACCTAGGGTGGTCCCAATTCCTACCTGGAGTTTAACCTGAGAGAGTTCCGGGGGTCAACTCCCCCGCGGCCCGGTCTGTGACCAGGCCTCCTGGCGGATCAGAGCCTGATCCAACCATGCTGTTGCTGCTGGCCGCACCAAACCAACGTATGAGCCACAGCCCGGCTGATCAGGAACTGACTTTAGGTGCTTGTCCGTGCCAGCTTTAAGATCCTTTCCAGGGTCTGTTTGGTAAACCCCCTTATGTGTGCTGGGAGTCATTGAACAGTCTCGGCCCCTGACACTTATTGTAATGGTCTCTTAACGTGCTAGTGACACGCCCTGCTTTTCATTGGGTGGATGGTGCAACGTCTGCCAGTCTTTTGCTTTCGTAGTGAGTGATTTTCGTGTGCAAGTTCGGTACAAGTCCCTCTAGGATTTTCCAGGATGAATATAATCATGTATCTCCCGCTCCGCTTCCAGGATAACAGGTTTAGGAACCTCAAGCGCTCCCAGTATTGAGGTGTTTTATCCCGTTATGCGCGCCGGAAAGCCCTCGTACATTTTCCAGGTCGGCAATTTCACCTGCCTTGAAGGTGCCGTTAGTGGCAGCAATATTCCAGCCTAGATAGAACAAGTGACCTGAAGATTTCATCATGGGCTTGGCCACCCTATTTTGAAGTTCTCATTATCCATCCTGTCATTATCTATGCAGATGCGATAGATACAGGTTATGGTCCTTGAAGGTGAGATCCTCCGACATGATCACTCCCAGAGTATTCGACTTGGTGTTATCGCTCTATTTGTGGCAGAATTTGTATTTTGTACTCTGATGAAGAATGAAATTTCCTCATGTTTACCCTATCTGAGTAATTGAAAATTTCTCATCGTTGAACTTCATATGTTTTCCGCATGCCCACTGAAAGATTTGGTTTGATGTCCCGCCTGGAGCCTTGCAGTGTCTGCAATGGAAGACACTGTCTCAGATTCGGTTGTCATCTGCAAAGGAAGACACGGTGCTGTGGCTGACCATCCTTGTCTATGTCGATATGAGGATGAGTAACAAGATGAGCGAGTACTGGGCCTTGGTGGAACAGAGCTTTTCACACCGTACTGCCTCACTTTACTCTGTTGACGACTATCTTGTGTTCTGTTAGTGAGGAAATTATAGATCCGATCGACCGACTTTTCCTGTTTTACCTTTTATCACGCATTTTGTGTGCTATTACGCCATGGTCACAACTTGTCGAAGGCTTTGCAAAGTCTGTATATATTACATCTGCAGTCTTTTTGTCTTCTAGTGCAATTAGGACCTTGTCGTAGTGAACACAAGCGTTTATAGCAGACAGAGGACGACCTGTTCTAAAACCATGTTGCCCTGGGATGTGTAACTGATGGGTTTCTAGATGGGTGGTGATCCATGCTTCTTAGGACCCTTTCAAGATTTTTATGATATGGGATGTTAGTGCTATGTGTTCTGTATAACTTTGCTGTTGCTTTAACCTTGCCCCCTGTGTGTAGTGGGGCTATGGTCTTTTGTTTATTAGTTAACTGTGGACACCCCGTGTCCAAGGCTCCCTCTCCATAGAGGAAAAGGCTCGTGATAGGGGCATCTGCAGTTCTTGATACCACAGAGTAGGCATAGATCTGGCCTGGGGCAGAGTGCATGGGCATGTCCTTTAACGCCCTGTTTTTCGAAGTCATTTGCGTCAGGATACATCGGATAGGCTTGAGTTTAATCAAATTTTGTGCTCTCTCATAAAAAATTCATTTTGATCTTCGAGGACTCTTCTCATCTGGTTAGCGGCTTGCTAAAAAAACAGAATCATATTGGGACTTGAGTATCTCACTACTTGTCTAACTTGTCTAATCGTCTTGATAAATAATAATTGATCTATTTCATTTACTGTTTTATGTAAATAATGTTATATTTTCAGATATATGCAATTTTCCCGCACACAGAGAATAAAACACTTAAGTACCTGTATTAACACCTTCAATAGCACCATAGGTGTCTTAAGTAGCTGGGAATTAATTACCATTATGCACTAACATTTAGTAAGTTTATTCAGGTATACACAAATACAGTTACATAGAATATCATGCATGCAGCATATGTGAAAGAAAACCCGGGGATAACCCAAAAAAGTCAGACAGAGTGACTTATTTTCCATTGGGGTCCTATGAAAATATGGATTAAAATAAGGGTAATTTTACTATACTACAGCACTGAACATGGTTGATAAGTCTTGGGGATATGGCTTAACAAGGTTCAGTCAAACCAGTGAATGAGAGGAAACATGCTAGTTCTTCATCGTTTGTTATCAATAAGCACTGTTTTATTGATGCATTATCAGTTTAAAGTTTTCGAAGTTTTGTATAATAGGTTCTGTCGTTTTTTTAGTTAAGCACTCATTTGCATACAAAATTACTCCTTTTCTTGATGGGGGAAACTTATTAAATCATTTTTTACATCAGTGGAATTAAATTTTAACCAAATAAAAGGTTGTAGGTTGGAAAGACAGCAACCACCCAGTTAGTACTACCGCCTCCCAGATGTGAAACAGAACCTGTTAACTGTTTTGCATGATGGTAGGATTGCGGGTTTCTTTTCTGTCTCAAAAACACGCTAGATAACAGGGATATCTTGCTACTCCTACTTACACTTTGGTCATACTTCACTGACACGCACATGCATATATATATATATACATACATCTAGGTTTTTCTCCTTTTTCTAAATAGCTCTTGTTCTTCTTTATTTCTTCTATTGCCATGGGGGAAATGGAAAAAAATCTTTCCTCCGTAAGCCAGCTGTCGCATGAGGAGACTAAAATGCTGGGAGCAATGGGCTAGTAACCCCTTCTCCTGTAGACATTTACTAAAAAGGAAGAAGAAAAAATTTATAAAACTGGGATGCTTGAATGTGCGTGGATGTAGTGCGATGACAAGAAACAATGATTGCTGATGTTATGAATGAAAAGAAGTTGGATGTCCTAGCCCTAAGCAAAACAAAGCTGAAGGGGGTAGGGAGTTTCGGTGGGGGGGAAAAAAATGGGATTAAATCTGGAGTATCTGAGAGAGTTTTGAGCAAAGGAAGGGGTGCATAATGTTGAAGGATCAGTTATGGAAGAGAAAAGAGAATATGAATGTGTAAATTCAAGAATTATGTGGATTAAAGTAAAGGTTGGATGCGAAAAGTGGGTCATAATAAGCGTTTTATGCACCTGGAGAAGAGAGGAATGTAAGGAGAGAGAGAAAATTTTGGGAGATGTTAAGTGAATGTATAGGAGCCTTTGAACCAAGTGAGAGAGTAATTGTGGTAGGGGATCTGAATGCTAAAAATAGGAGAAACTTTTTGAGAGGGTGTGGTAGGTAAGTTTGGGTGCCAGGTGTAAATGAAATGGGAGCCCTTTTATTGAACTTTGTATAGAAAGGGGGTTTTGTTATAGGTAATACATATTTTAAAAAAAGAGGATAAATGAGTGTACAAGATATGATGTAGGGCGAAATGACAGTAGTTTGTTGGATTATGTATTGGTAGATAAAAGACTGTTGAGTAGACTTCAGGATGTACATGTTTATAGAGGGGCCACAGATATATCAGATCACTTTAGTTGTAGCTAAAACTGAGAGGGAAAAGGTAGATGGGATACAAGAGAATAGAAGCATCAGGGAGAGAGAGGTGAAGGTTTATAAACTAAAAGAGGAGGCAGTTAGGGTAAGACATAAACAGCTATTGGAGGATAGATGGGCTTAAAGAGAGCATAGGCAATGGGGTCGAAGAGGTATGGGGTAGGTTTAAAAATGTAGTGTTAGAGTGTTCAGCAGAAGTTTGTGGTTACAGGAAAAGTGGGTGCGGGAGGGAAGAGAGCGATTGGTGGAATGATGATGTAAAGAGAGTAGTAAGGGAGAAAAAGTTAGCATATGAGAAGTTTTTACAAAGTAGAAGTGATGCAAGGAGGGAAAAAGTATATGGAGAAAAAGAGAGAGGTTAAGAGAGTGGTGAAGGGAATGTAAAAAAAAGAGCAAATGAGAGAGTGGGTGAGATGTATCAACAAATTTTGTTGAAAAAAAAAAAGTTTTGGAGTGAGATTAACAAGTTAAGGAAGCCTAGAGAACAAATGGATTTGTCAGTTAAAAATAGGAGAGGAGAGTTATTAAATATAGAGTTAAAGGGATTGGGAAGATGGAGGGAATATTTTGAGGAATTGTTAAATGTTGATGAAGATAGGGAAGCCTTTTGATTTCGTGTATGGGGCAAGGTAGAATAACATCTTGTGGGGTGAGGAAGAGCCAGTTGTGAGTGTGCGGGAAGTTCGTGAGCAGTAGGTAAAATGAAAGGGGTAAGGCAATCGGATTGATGGATAAAGAAAGAAATGTTAAAAGCACGGGGATATAGTTTTTGGATTGGTTGGTGCAATTTTTAATAAATGTATGGAAGAGGGAAAGGGTACCTGGGAAATTTGGGCAGAGAGCATGCGTGTTCCTTCGTATAAAGGTAAAGGGGACAAAAGAGAGTGCAAAAATTATAGGGGGATAAGTCTGTTGAGTATACCTGTAAAGTGTATGGTAGAGTTATTATGAAAGATTAAGAGGAAGACAGAGAATAAGGATAGCAGATGAACAAGGAGGCTTTTGGAAAGGTAGGGGTGTGTGGACCACTGTTTACAGTGAAAAATATAAGTGAACATATTAGATATGGCTAAAGAGGTTTTGTGGCATTTATGGATTTGGAAAAGGCGTATGACGGGTGGATAGGGGGCAATGTGGCAGGGTGTTGCAGGTGTATGGTGTTAGGGGGTAGGTTACTGAAAACAGTGAAGAGTTTTTTACGAGGATAGTGAGGCTCAAGTTAGAGTATGGGGAAAGAGGGAGATTATTTCCCAGTAAAAGTAGGCCTTAGACAAGGATGTGTGATGCCACCGTGGTTGTTTAATATATTTTATAGATGGGGTTGTAAGAGAATAAATGCGAGGTCTTGGCAAAGGCGTGGGGTAAAAGATAAAGAATCACACATAAAGTGGGAGTTGTCACAGTTGCTCTTTGCTGATGACACTGTGCTCTTGGGAGATTCTGAAGAGAAGTTTAGAGATTGGGGGATGAATTTGGTAGGGTGTGCAAAAGAAGAAAATTAAAAGTGAATACAGGAAAGAGTAAGGTTATGAGGATAACAGAAAGATTAGGTGATGAAAGATTGGATACAATTGAGGGAGAGAGTATGGAGGAGGTGAATGTATTCAGATATTTGGGAGTGGACGTGTCAGCTGATGGTCTATGAAAGATGAGGTGAATCATAGAATTGATGAGGGGAAAAAGGGTTTGGTGTTGGGG
>NW_026472191.1:0-12006 GCF_026875155.1 Cherax quadricarinatus
GTATCTTCACAAGTGCATGATTAACCAAGCTGTGGTAGATATATGGGCAAGTGGGCCGCCAGCAACAACAGCCTAGAAGACAAAGCAAGTGTGGTCCAGGCCGGCTGCCAGAGTAGGAAAACTCTGGAAACAGTCAAAGATCGGACATCAACACTAATCACTCGCTAGAACTGACTGAAGCCAGGAAAGATCAGCGAGATTACAAGAAGCTGATTAACAAAGATATAACCGCTATTCTCAGAGAGAGAGAGAGAGAGAGAGAGAGAGAGAGAGAGAGAGAGAGAATGTTTCACCCACCTTCCAGTAGCTATGGCATAGAACCTGGACCAGGTAATTAGGAAGAGCAGGTACTGTGAATGCCCCAATACCTGTGAAATTATCAGCTGTTGTGCCCTGTGTCTCCCTCACGTGTGTGACCCTCATGTCTGGTGTCTCCCTCACGTGTGTGACCCTCATGTCTGGTGTCTCTCAAATGTGTGACCCTCATGTCTGATGTCTCTCTCACGTGTGTGACCCTCATGTCTGGTGTCTCCCTCACGTGTGTGACCCTCATGTCTGGTGTCTCTCAAATGTGTGACCCTCATGTCTGATGTCTCTCTCACGTGTGTGACCCTCATGTCTGGTGTCTCTCTCACGTGTGTGACCCTCATGTCTGGTGTCTCTCTCAAATGTGTGACCCTCATGTCTGATGTCTCTCTCACGTGTGTGACCCTCATGTCTGGTGTCTCTCTCACGTGTGTGACCCTCATGTCTGGTGTCTCTCTCACGTGTGTGACCCTCATGTCTGGTGTCTCCCTCACGTGTGTGACCCTCATGTCCGGTGTCTCTCTCACGTGTGTGACCCTCATGTCTGGTGTCTCTCTCAAATGTGTGACCCTCATGTCTGATGTCTCTCTCACGTGTGTGACCCTCATGTCTGGTGTCTCCCTCACGTGTGTGGCCCTCATGTCTGGTGTCTCTCACGTGTGTGACCCTCATGTCTGGTGTCTCTCTCACGTGTGTGACCCTCATGTCTGGTGTCTCTCTCACGTGTGTGACCCTCATGTCTGGTGTCTCCCTCACGTGTGTGACCCTCACGTCTGGTGTCTCCCTCACGTGTGTGACCCTCATGTCTGGTGTCTCCCTCACGTGTGTGACCCTCATGTCTGGTGTCTCCCTCACGTGTGACCCTCACGTCTGGTGTCTCCCTCACGTGTGTGACCCTCACGTCTGGTGTCTCCTTCACGTGTGTGACCCTCACGTCTGGTGTCTCCCTCACGTGTGTGACCCTCACGTCTGGTGTCTCCTTCACGTGTGTGACCCTCACGTCTGGTGTCTCCCTCACGTGTGTGACCCTCACGTCTGGTGTCTCCTTCACGTGTGTGGCCCTCACGTCTGGTGTCTCCTTCACGTGTGTGGCCCTCATGTCTGGTGTCTCCCTCACGTGTGTGACCCTCATGTCTGGTGTCTCCCTCACGTGTGTGACCCTCACGTCTGGTGTCTCCCTCACGTGTGTGACCCTCATGTCTGGTGTCTCCTTCACGTGTGTGGCCCTCACGTCTGGTGTCTCCTTCACGTGTGTGGCCCTCACGTCTGGTGTCTCCTTCACGTGTGACCCTCACGTCTGGTGTCTCCCTCACGTGTGTGACCCTCACGTCTGGTGTCTCCCTCACGTGTGTGACCCTCACGTCTGGTGTCTCCTTCACGTGTGACCCTCATGTCTGGTGTCTCTCTCACGTGTGTGACCCTCATGTCTGGTGTCTCCCTCACGTGTGTGACCCTCACGTCTGGTGTCTCCTTCACGTGTGTGGCCCTCACGTCTGGTGTCTCCTTCACGTGTGTGGCCCTCATGTCTGGTGTCTCCCTCACGTGTGTGACCCTCATGTCTGGTGTCTCCCTCACGTCTGGTGTCTCCCTCACGTGTGTGACCCTCACGTCTGGTGTCTCCTTCACGTGTGTGACCCTCACGCTGGTGTCTCCCTCACGTGTGTGACCCTCACGTCTGGTGTCTCCTTCACGTGTGTGACCCTCACGTCTGGTGTCTCCCTCACGTGTGTGACCCTCACGTCTGGTGTCTCCCTCACGTGTGTGACCCTCACGTCTGGTGTCTCCTTCACGTGTGTGGCCCTCACGTCTGGTGTCTCCTTCACGTGTGACCCTCACGTCTGGTGTCTCCCTCACGTGTGTGACCCTCACGTCTGGTGTCTCCTTCACGTGTGTGGCCCTCACGTCTGGTGTCTCCTTCACGTGTGTGGCCCTCACGTCTGGTGTCTCCTTCACGTGTGTGGCCCTCACGTCTGGTGTCTCCTTCACGTGTGTGGCCCTCACGTCTGGTGTCTCCTTCAAGTGTGACCCTCATGTCTGGTGTCTCTCTCACGTGTGTGACCCTCATGTCTGGTGTCTCCCTCACGTGTGTGACCCTCATGTCTGGTGTCTCTCTCAAATGTGTGACCCTCATGTCTGATGTCTCCTCTACGTGTGTGACCCTCATGTCTGGTGTCTCTCTCACGTGTGTGACCCTCATGTCTGGTGTCTCTCTCACGTGTGTGACCCTCATGTCTGGTGTCTCCCTCACGTGTGTGACCCTCATGTCCGGTGTCTCTCTCACGTGTGTGACCCTCATGTCTGGTGTCTCCCTCACGTGTGTGGCCCTCACGTCTGGTGTCTCCTTCACGTGTGTGACCCTCATGTCTGGTGTCTCCCTCACGTGTGTGACCCTCATGTCTGGTGTCTCCCTCACGTGTGTGGCCCTCACGTCTGGTGTCTCCTTCACGTGTGTGGCCCTCACGTCTGGTGTCTCCTTCACGTGTGTGGCCCTCACGTCTGGTGTCTCCCTCACGTGTGTGACCCTCATGTCTGGTGTCTCCCTCACGTGTGTGACCCTCATGTCCGGTGTCTCTCTCACGTGTGTGACCCTCATGTCTGGTGTCTCTCTCAAATGTGTGACCCTCATGTCTGATGTCTCTCTCACGTGTGTGACCCTCATGTCTGGTGTCTCTCTCACGTGTGTGACCCTCATGTCTGGTGTCTCTCTCACGTGTGTGACCCTCATGTCTGGTGTCTCCCTCACGTGTGTGACCCTCATGTCCGGTGTCTCTCTCACGTGTGTGACCCTCATGTCTGGTGTCTCTCTCAAATGTGTGACCCTCATGTCTGATGTCTCTCTCACGTGTGTGACCCTCATGTCTGGTGTCTCCCTCACGTGTGTGACCCTCATGTCTGGTGTCTCCCTCACGTGTGTGACCCTCATGTCTGGTGTCTCCTTCACGTGTGTGGCCCTCACGTCTGGTGTCTCCTTCACGTGTGTGGCCCTCACGTCTGGTGTCTCCTCACGTGTGACCCTCACGTCTGGTGTCTCCCTCACGTGTGTGACCCTCACGTCTGGTGTCTCCTTCACGTGTGTGGCCCTCACGTCTGGTGTCTCCTTCACGTGTGTGGCCCTCACGTCTGGTGTCTCCTTCACGTGTGTGACCCTCATGTCTGGTGTCTCCCTCACGTGTGTGGCCCTCACGTCTGGTGTCTCCTTCACGTGTGACCCTCACGTCTGGTGTCTCCTTCACGTGTGTGACCCTCATGTCTGGTGTCTCTCTCAAATGTGTGACCCTCATGTCTGATGTCTCTCTCACGTGTGTGACCCTCATGTCTGGTGTCTCTCTCACGTGTGTGACCCTCATGTCTGGTGTCTCTCTCACGTGTGTGACCCTCATGTCTGGTGTCTCCCTCACGTGTGTGACCCTCATGTCCGGTGTCTCTCTCACGTGTGTGACCCTCATGTCTGGTGTCTCTCTCAAATGTGTGACCCTCATGTCTGATGTCTCTCTCACGTGTGTGACCCTCATGTCTGGTGTCTCCCTCACGTGTGTGGCCCTCATGTCTGGTGTCTCTCACGTGTGTGACCCTCATGTCTGGTGTCTCTCTCACGTGTGTGACCCTCATGTCTGGTGTCTCTCTCACGTGTGTGACCCTCATGTCTGGTGTCTCCCTCACGTGTGTGACCCTCACGTCTGGTGTCTCCCTCACGTGTGTGACCCTCATGTCTGGTGTCTCCCTCACGTGTGTGACCCTCATGTCTGGTGTCTCCCTCACGTGTGACCCTCACGTCTGGTGTCTCCCTCACGTGTGTGACCCTCACGTCTGGTGTCTCCTTCACGTGTGTGACCCTCACGTCTGGTGGTCTCCCTCACGTGTGTGACCCTCACGTCTGGTGTTCTCCTTCACGTGTGTGACCCTCACGTCTGGTGTCTCCCTCACGTGTGTGACCCTCACGTCTGGTGTCTCCTTCACGTGTGTGGCCCTCACGTCTGGTGTCTCCTTCACGTGTGTGGCCCTCATGTCTGGTGTCTCCCTCACGTGTGTGACCCTCATGTCTGGTGTCTCCCTCACGTGTGTGACCCTCACGTCTGGTGTCTCCCTCACGTGTGTGACCCTCATGTCTGGTGTCTCCTTCACGTGTGTGGCCCTCACGTCTGGTGTCTCCTTCACGTGTGTGGCCCTCACGTCTGGTGTCTCCTTCACGTGTGACCCTCACGTCTGGTGTCTCCCTCACGTGTGTGACCCTCACGTCTGGTGTCTCCCTCACGTGTGTGACCCTCACGTCTGGTGTCTCCTTCACGTGTGACCCTCATGTCTGGTGTCTCTCTCACGTGTGTGACCCTCATGTCTGGTGTCTCCCTCACGTGTGTGACCCTCACGTCTGGTGTCTCCTTCACGTGTGTGGCCCTCACGTCTGGTGTCTCCTTCACGTGTGTGGCCCTCATGTCTGGTGTCTCCCTCACGTGTGTGACCCTCATGTCTGGTGTCTCCCTCACGTGTGTGACCCTCACGTCTGGTGTCTCCCTCACGTGTGTGACCCTCACGTCTGGTGTCTCCTTCACGTGTGTGACCCTCACGTCTGGTGTCTCCCTCACGTGTGTGACCCTCACGTCTGGTGTCTCCTTCACGTGTGTGACCCTCACGTCTGGTGTCTCCCTCACGTGTGTGACCCTCACGTCTGGTGTCTCCCTCACGTGTGTGACCCTCACGTCTGGTGTCTCCTTCACGTGTGTGGCCCTCACGTCTGGTGTCTCCTTCACGTGTGACCCTCACGTCTGGTGTCTCCCTCACGTGTGTGACCCTCACGTCTGGTGTCTCCTTCACGTGTGTGGCCCTCACGTCTGGTGTCTCCTTCACGTGTGTGGCCCTCACGTCTGGTGTCTCCTTCACGTGTGTGGCCCTCACGTCTGGTGTCTCCTTCACGTGTGTGGCCCTCACGTCTGGTGTCTCCTTCAAGTGTGACCCTCATGTCTGGTGTCTCTCTCACGTGTGTGACCCTCATGTCTGGTGTCTCCCTCACGTGTGTGACCCTCATGTCTGGTGTCTCTCTCAAATGTGTGACCCTCATGTCTGATGTCTCTCTCACGTGTGTGACTCTCATGTCTGGTGTCTCTCTCACGTGTGTGACCCTCATGTCTGGTGTCTCTCTCACGTGTGTGACCCTCATGTCTGGTGTCTCCCTCACGTGTGTGACCCTCATGTCCGGTGTCTCTCTCACGTGTGTGACCCTCATGTCTGGTGTCTCCCTCACGTGTGTGGCCCTCACGTCTGGTGTCTCCTTCACGTGTGTGACCCTCATGTCTGGTGTCTCCCTCACGTGTGTGACCCTCATGTCTGGTGTCTCCCTCACGTGTGTGGCCCTCACGTCTGGTGTCTCCTTCACGTGTGTGGCCCTCACGTCTGGTGTCTCCTTCACGTGTGTGGCCCTCACGTCTGGTGTCTCCCTCACGTGTGTGACCCTCATGTCTGGTGTCTCCCTCACGGTGTGACCCTCATGTCCGGTGTCCCCTCTCACGTGTGTGACCCTCATGTCTGGTGTCTCTCTCAAATGTGTGACCCTCATGTCTGATGTCTCTCTCACGTGTGTGACCCTCATGTCTGGTGTCTCTCTCACGTGTGTGACCCTCATGTCTGGTGTCTCTCTCACGTGTGTGACCCTCATGTCTGGTGTCTCCCTCACGTGTGTGACCCTCATGTCCGGTGTCTCTCTCACGTGTGTGACCCTCATGTCTGGTGTCTCTCTCAAATGTGTGACCCTCATGTCTGATGTCTCTCTCACGTGTGTGACCCTCATGTCTGGTGTCTCCTCACGTGTGTGACCCTCATGTCTGGTGTCTCCCTCACGTGTGTGACCCTCATGTCTGGTGTCTCCTTCACGTGTGTGGCCCTCACGTCTGGTGTCTCCTTCACGTGTGTGGCCCTCACGTCTGGTGTCTCCTTCACGTGTGACCCTCACGTCTGGTGTCTCCCTCACGTGTGTGACCCTCACGTCTGGTGTCTCCTTCACGTGTGTGGCCCTCACGTCTGGTGTCTCCTTCACGTGTGTGGCCCTCACGTCTGGTGTCTCCTTCACGTGTGTGACCCTCATGTCTGGTGTCTCCCTCACGTGTGTGGCCCTCACGTCTGGTGTCTCCTTCACGTGTGACCCTCACGTCTGGTGTCTCCTTCACGTGTGTGGCCCTCACGTCTGGTGTCTCCTTCACGTGTGTGGCCCTCATGTCTGGTGTCTCTCTCACGTGTGTGACCCTCATGTCTGGTGTCTCCCTCACGTGTGTGACCCTCACGTCTGGTGTCTCCTTCACGTGTGTGGCCCTCACGTCTGGTGTCTCCTTCACGTGTGTGGCCCTCACGTCTGGTGTCTCCTTCACGTGTGTGGCCCTCACGTCTGGTGTCTCCTTCACGTGTGTGGCCCTCACGTCTGGTGTCTCCTTCACGTGTGTGGCCCTCATGTCTGGTGTCCTCTCTCACGTGTGTGACCCTCATGTCTGGTGTCTCCCTCACGTGTGTGACCCTCACGTCTGGTGTCTCCTTCACGTGTGTGGCCCTCACGTCTGGTGTCTCCTTCACGTGTGTGGCCCTCATGTCTGGTGTCTCCCTCACGTGTGTGACCCTCATGTCTGGTGTCTCCCTCACGTGTGTGACCCTCACGTCTGGTGTCTCCCTCACGTGTGTGACCCTCATGTCTGGTGTCTCCTTCACGTGTGTGGCCCTCACGTCTGGTGTCTCCTTCACGTGTGTGGCCCTCACGTCTGGTGTCTCCTTCACGTGTGACCCTCACGTCTGGTGTCTCCCTCACGTGTGTGACCCTCACGTCTGGTGTCTCCTTCACGTGTGTGGCCCTCACGTCTGGTGTCTCCTTCACGTGTGTGGCCCTCACGTCTGGTGTCTCCTTCACGTGTGTGGCCCTCACGTCTGGTGTCTCCTTCACGTGTGTGGCCCTCACGTCTGGTGTCTCCCTCACGTGTGTGACCCTCATGTCTGGTGTCTCTCTCACGTGTGTGACCCTCATGTCTGGTGTCTCCCTCACGTGTGTGACCCTCACGTCTGGTGTCTCCTTCACGTGTGTGGCCCTCACGTCTGGTGTCTCCTTCACGTGTGTGACCCTCATGTCTGGTGTCTCTCTCACGTGTGTGACCCTCATGTCTGGTGTCTCCCTCACGTGTGTGACCCTCATGTCTGGTGTCTCCCTCACGTGTGTGACCCTCATGTCTGGTGTCTCCCTCACGTGTGTAACCCTCATGTCTGGTGTCTCCCTCACGTGTGTGACCCTCATGTCTGGTGTCTCTCTCACGTGTGTGGCCCTCATGTCTGGTGTCTCCCTCACGTGTGTGACCCTCATGTCTGGTGTCTCCCTCACGTATGTGGCCCTCATGTCTGGTGTCTCCCTCACGTGTGTAACCCTCATGTCTGGTGTCTCCCTCACGTGTGTGACCCTCATGTCTGGTGTCTCCCTCACGTGTGTGACCCTCATGTCTGGTGTCTCCCTCACGTGTGTGACCCTCATGTCTGGTGTCTCTCTCACGTGTGTGACCCTCATGTCTGGTGTCTCCCTCACGTGTGTGACCCTCATGTCTGGTGTCTCCCTCACGTGTGTGACCCTCATGTCTGGTGTCTCCCTCACGTGTGTGACCCTCATGTCTGGTGTCTCTCTCACGTGGGTAACCCTCATGTCTGGTGTCTCCCTCACGTGTGTGACCCTCATGTCTGGTGTCTCTCTCACGTGTGTAACCCTCATGTCTGGTGTCTCCCTCACGTGTGTAACCCTCATGTCTGGTGTCTCCCTCACGTGTGTGACCCTCATGTCTGATGTATAAGTATTTAATTTCCAAAGCTATGACCAAATTCTGTATCCTTGGAAATAAATACGTATATATTTGTATTAGTATACCTGTGTGATGAATGGTTTGAAAAACCGATTGATGGACTGAACACATCGACTCCAGGTTGAGGGACTGATTACCTCATTCTCCTCCTCTCCTTACGCCTTCCTCTTTGTATTGGACTGATGAAGCCACTGTGTGGCGAAACGTTTCCTGAATAAAGATTCCCATATGCTGCATAAGTGTCTCAATCTTCATTAGTATACCTCGATAGATATAATCTATATTCTCTATGTGTCTAAATTAGTGGACAATCCAGCATATTGTCTTGGAAAGTGACCATAAAACTAAACAGGAGCTTTGTCAAGCTCCTGGAGAGCGAAACGTTGCCACAATAAAAATGTCACATTAGTTGCACTTGTGTCCTTTTACTTTACATATTGTCGGTAATTCTACCAACATTATTACCACTATAAAGCTAACTAAATACTTGGCCCGTAGTTTGATTATCGTCTGTATATATGTCAAACTGCCAGGAGTACCTGTGCTCTCAGGTGATATGCTCAGAATTATGCTCACCACGAGGTCCTTCTCTTTCAGGGAGACTTGTAGCCTTTGTACCCTGAACCTCGACTGTTTCCGATCGTCTTTGTCCATCCCCAATTTACATAACTTTGCATTTGCTGGGTTTAAATTCTAGTAAGTACTTGTCAGACTGATCCCACAGTTTGTACAGATCCATTTGTAATCTTTCCTGATCTGCTCCTGTCTGTGTTCTTCTCATTAGTTTCATATCAACTACGAACAGTGATACATCTGACTGTTTCTCCCGTTAGACCATTTCCGTAAACATGAAACAGTACAAGTCCAATACTGACCCTTATGGAACCCCATTTGTCACACTGTTACAAAAAAACGCGATTCTAAAAGCTTAGAGATCTCCAGTGAATACTAGAAAGGACTGCCCTTCTAGCATCCAGCCTGTTACTGGGTTTTCGTAACAAGTAGTCAGTATCCTTGTCCAATTATCCATTAGAATTCAGTATGATTCAATAGTGCTTCAGGATTACAACTGGTAGGCTACTAACTAGAGAAATTAAAATTTAATAAATTTATTAAGTATCATCTAGAGGTATATTATCAAAGTAAATTAAATTAATAATAATCAAAATAATAATAATCACTTCTCTCGTATACAGTATTATTGTGCTGAAAGCACATATCACATTTATAATTCTTAAGTACCGTCTGGTGCATTAACATTTAATAAGATATTACAAATATGTTTATTATTAAGGTATATAGACAGACTGGTTATAAATGACTATAATTTTTAAAGGGGTGGACCGGTAAGCCAGCGGAAGGCCTCGGTCAGATGACCAAAAGCTCCAAAGGCGGGTCATCATCTGACTAAGACCCGCGTCAGGAAACATTTGTCCTGTTTCCTGACGAACCTTACCTAACCTAACCTACAAATATGTACAAGTAAGTGTGTATGTGTGTAAGTGCTCTAAGTAGTTCGCTATGTCTCACGACTCGACTAGACTTAAACAAGTGACTGACAAAGTCCTCACAAACTAACTTCTTGACCAACTGGCAATCAGAACAGTCTGCTTGAACAATAAAAAGAATGCTAAGCCCAACAGCAATATAACAAGCAACTGCGACACAGAATCAGGAACAAGGAGATAATATAACGACACTAAGTAGGGACCATCTGCAGATCCTCCACAAAAGTCACACATCTCCCATACTACTGAATCTAAGTTCAGCATAAGAAAATCCCCGACTGTGATAATACACAGATACCAGTACAAGTTAGGTCAGAAGCTACAGCTCAGGACCTGAGTTGCTCAGAGTGTCTAAGCGACACACAACCTCAGTACAACGTCGAAAATCACTAAGTCTATACAATGTTCTGTGAGCAGTCTCTCCAGAACTAACAATAATAATGAGACAAGAGACGATCTTCCAACAAGAGCCAATAAGGGAGATTTAGGCACTTGTCAGGAATACGTCCAACCACTAAGCGAGTCTAGACCAGACTGAATACTTCAGGCGAGGTGAGGACACCCCCCCTCGATCACGTGGGTCGCTGCCCAGCAAGAAGCCGGCAGGGAAACGAGCAAAGAGCGATAATTACAGTAGTTAGACAATCAAGACTTGAAATGAGCACATAATATGTTACATCCTACCTAACAACATAACTAAGTCAAATAATAATACAAAGTCATATATTTACGATTTAGCTATTATTGTAAATATAAGCAATATAAAATTATATGAAAAGGTAATAATTATATATATACATAACAATCATTGCAACCCGTTCAGGGGTTGCAACACACACTTAACCATTCCGACACCTATTCCAAGAACACTTGGAAGCACTTGACTTGTACTCGTTGGAACGCAGGAGGGAGAGATATATCATAATCTACACTTGGAAAATCTTGGAAGGAATGGTCCCAAATCTGCACACAGAAATCACTCCCTACGAAAGTAAAAGACTGGGCAGGCGATGCAAAATGCCCCCAATAAAAAGTAGGGGCGCCATTGGTACACTAAGAGAAAACACCATAAGTGTCCGGGGCCCAAAACTGTTCAACAGCCTCCCATCAAGCATTAGGGGAATTGCCAATAAACCCCTGGCTGCCTTCAAGAGATAGCTGGACAGATACCTAAAGTCAGTGCCGGATCAGCCGGGCTGTGGCTCGTACGTTGGACTGCGTGCGGCCAGCAGTAACAGCCTAGTTGATCAGGCCCTGATCCATCGGGAGGCCTGGTCATGGACCGGGCCGCGGGGGCGTTGATCCCCGGAATAACCTCCAGGTAAGACAGTAAAACAGTATTTCCTTCTTGTTCAGTATTCCTTGATCCACGGTAGTGCTTTCCCTGTTATCCCTTCCTTCTCAACTATTTTTGTCCCAATCTACATACTCTGCACATCAATGACACTAGCTTGTATTTTCATACCAACTATCTGTCCCCTTTTAAATATCGGGACTACATTCTCTGTTTTCCAGTTCTTTCGCAGGTGCAATGTTTCAAGTGACTGCCTGAAAATCGCTGCTAGTGGTTCACACAGTTCCTCTGTTCCTTCTGTCATAACCCACGGAGAAATACTGGCTTGACTTCGATATATCTAACTCACTCAGTAGTTGCTTCACCTGGCCCGGAGTTGTGTGCATTGTGTCCAGTACTTGTTGATGCACTCTCCCTCTTTGACTGGCAATGTTGATGATTCCACTAAGAAGACTTCCCTATTACTCTGTGTGTGTGTGTGTGTGTGTGTGTGTGTGTGTGTGTGTGTGTGTGTGTGTGTGTGTGTGTGTATTGTGTGTGTGTGTGTGTGTGTGTGTGTGTGTGTGTGTGTGTGTGTGTATGTGTGTGTGTGTGTGTGTGTGTGTGTGTGTGTGTGTGTGTGTGTGTGTGTGTGTGTGTGTGTGTGTGTGTGTGTGTGTGTGTGTGTGTGTGTGTGTGTGTGTTCTTTCCTAAGTAACAGTGGTTGCTCGCTTGTGAAGGGATAAAGGAACTAGTGTACCACCTCTTCAACATCACTCTTTGTTTAAGGTCCATCATAACGCATGTCAGCTGACTCCAGATTCAGCTGACTCTCACATCAAGTGCTTCATTCATCAACTGATTCATTCTTCAGCCGACTCCCACATAAGCTGATTCGGCTATCAATTGATTTGCATCCGAGCTGATTTCTGTAGCTGCTAATGTTATCCTTCACCAACTCTGCTTCACCAGTTAGCTCACTGCTTCACCAGCTAGCTTACTATTTCCCTGGAGTACTTGAAGGAACGACACTTAATCTGTGGCAGTCGAGTGAAAGCTGTGCAGAGAATTGCTTCATTCTTCATACATAAAAAAACAGTGACTGAAAGTA
>NW_026472192.1:0-10881 GCF_026875155.1 Cherax quadricarinatus
TCTTTTTTTCGTCTCATAAACATGAAGGGTTTTCAGGACACTTGCTACTCTACTTACTTTTATGTACACTACACATGCATGTCAAGCAATATACCTCTGGGGTTTTCTTCTATTTTTTTACTAGTTCTTTTTTTTTCCCTTTCTCTAGGGGGAATGGAACAGAATTCTTCCCTGTAAGCCTGCGTTCGTAAAAGGCGATTAACTGCCCGGGCAAAGGGCAAAACCCCTTTCCTGTATTATTCAAATTTAAAAAAGGGAAAACTTTCATTTTTCTCTTGGGGGCCACCCTCCCTTTGGTGGATAGGGCCCGGGTTTTGTTAAAGGGAAAAGATCCTGTTTTTCATGAAGGAAAAACTTGAGTGACAAGTCCCATATTTCAACCTTAACAATATTCATGCATGTTTTGTGACCTCAACTCAATTATTAGTTACCCTGTGGAACCGTGAGTTGACTTTCCCTTACGGGATATATTTTCTATTCCAAAAAATGTTTTTTTTTTCAAACGAATAGTCCCATGAATAATGCCCCCAAAAGTGTACATCAAGGGGTTTTTGTAAAAAAAAAAAAAAAATAAAATTTTTTATTTTTTAATTTTTACATTAGTGGCTATCGGCACAGATACAAAAACAAGAGATAAAATAAAAACAATGAAAACTGACCCTCTAAAAAATTGGGTTTTGGAAGAGTAGGGAGAAGATATAAATGTTTTAGGATCCTGGGGTAATTTTAAAAAGATAAAAAAAAATTATCCCAAAACAAAACCAGAAATGTCAAAAAACTTTATCATTCCACGAAGAGAAATTTGAAAAGTCCACATAAGAGCCGGAGAGAAAAAAAAAAAAACCCCGTCTCTGTTTCCTTTCCCCAACATGCGTGATCTTAAAAAAAAGAATTTAATATAAGGTCAAAAGGGGGCTGGGCCAACAATTGGTCAACCAAGCCCGTGAACAAAAGGGGGTGTGAAAATCAGGTTTGGGGGGAAAGACCCTTAAAACATTTACAAGCCAGGGGGATTTTTTAGTTTTTGTAACAGTTTAAAAAAATTTTGTATAAAACTTGTACAATACTCCTTTAAGGTGTTGCTACACACACTGAAATTGGAGAAGGGGGCAGTCTCATAAAACCCCGGGTTTACTAATTTTTTTACATCATTTTTTACTGCTCAAAGATTCATGAACCCTCATTCATTCTTCCCCCCAGTTTGTCTGTAAATTAAATAATTAGGTTTGTCAAAATAAAAAATTCTACTAAATAGTTCCATATCGTTTGTTCAAGTTATTCTGAAAAACCAAAAGGCTACAAGCCCAAATAAAACTATTCACCCCCGCATGTTTCTTGCCGTGTTGAAATAATAACTACCTAAAGGCTGATTCTCTCTTTTCCCCCTTGATTCCCTTATGTGTAAACAAATTTTTTAGGAACTTCAACTGCAGGCCATACTTTTTTGTAGTACAAAATTTGGTTTAAGTAATTATGATCTGAAAAAAAATTAAGGTCTCAGTTCCAATTTTTCTTAAAAATTCTCCATTTACCACCTTTAGTTTCGAAAAAAGTTTAGCAAATCACTATGTTACAGTCAATCACTTACTGGAACACCCCCAGTAGGGAATATGGAGAAAAAGGGGCAAATAAGAAAAGCCCCAAACTGAGAAAAGTAAATCTCCAAGGAGTTATCTCTTTGAATAAAAATCATTTATACAGTATAACAAAATATATAAAAGTATAGGTTGGTAACAGCAACCACTCGGGGAGGTACTACCGTCCTCCCACGAGTGCAAAACAAACCCTTTAAATTTTTTTTACACGCGGGTAGGATTGCTGGTGTTTTTTTTTTTTTCTGTCTCATAACATGCAAGTTGGTCATCTTGCTACTCTACTTACACTAGGTCACACTACCATCAGCAAGCATTATATAAACACCCCTCGGGGTTTTCCTTCTTTTTCTTTTATTTTCTTTTTCTTGTTTTTTCCCCTCTTACCTCCATGGGAAGTGGAACAAAATTCTTCCTCCGTAACCCAGGGTTTTTTGTGGAAGACAAAAATGCGGGAGCAAGGGGCTATAACCCCTTCTCCTTTATTTACTAAATGAAAAAGGGAAAGAAACTTTTTTTTTTTCCTTTTTGGGCCACCCCGCCTTGGTGGGATACGGCCAGTGTGTTGAAAAAAAAATGGTAAGATTGCTGGTGTTTTTTCGTTCATAAACGTGAAAGATTTCAGTCTCTGTTATTCTACTTACACTTAGGTCACACTCAAACATGTAACTTTATGTAACTACTCATCTGAGTTTTTTTTGATTTTTATTTTAAATATTCTTGTTCTTAGTGCTTTTCTTTCATACCCAGGGGGAAATGGAATAAAATTTTTTTCCTTCTAAGCCATGGTTTGTAAAAGTCAACTAAAATCCAGGAACAAGGGGCTAGAAACCCCTTTTTTCCCCCCATATGCTTACAAAAAAGAAAAAGAAAAAAACCGTCAAAGGGGGATTTTTAATGTCGTGAATGTTGTGCGAAGATAAGAAAAGATGTTGGGATGTTAAGGATGAGAAGAAGTGATGCCTGGTTTTAAGTGAAAAAAAGCTGAAGGGGTAGGAGAGTTTCGGGGGGAGAAAAAAAATGGGTTTAGGCAGGGGTTTCAAACGAGTTGAGCTAAAGGAGGAGT
Organism: Cherax quadricarinatus; assembly: GCF_026875155.1. Taxonomy (NCBI): domain Eukaryota; kingdom Metazoa; phylum Arthropoda; class Malacostraca; order Decapoda; family Parastacidae; genus Cherax; species Cherax quadricarinatus. Next base: position 2,659 of record NW_026472192.1, read on the forward strand.
AGCAATAATGTTGAAAGAAAAGTTATGGCGGGAAAAGAGGAAATAAAAATTTAAAAAAATGAAGATTTAGGGTTGTAAAACAAGGGGAGGGATGTGAAAAAGTGGGTTATGTAAGTGTTTTATGCACCGAAAGAAAAAGTGAAGAGGAAGAGAGATTTTGGAAAATGTTGAGCGAGTGCGGGGAAAAGTTTTGAACCAGGTGAGAGAGTCTTGTAGATGGGTTTCCAAATGCAAAGGGGGTAAAAATTTTGTGACGGAGTAGTAGGTAAATCGGGGTGCCGGGGTAAAGAAAAAGGGACCTTAACTGAGCTAGTGTAAAAGAGGTTGGTAATAAGTAATCATTTTTTTGAAAAAAAAAAATAATAAGTATTAAAGGGTAAGATATAGCATGAAATGAAAGTAGTTTGTTAGATTATGTATTGGTGGAAAAAAGATTGATGGGTGGCTTCGGGGTGTACGTTTATAGAGGGGAACGTATATCGGATCACTATTAGTTGTAGCAAACATTTAGAGTAAGAGGAAAATGGGACCAAAGGAAAATGGCAACGAAAGAAGGAAGTAAAAGTGTATAAACTAAGAGAGGAGGAATTTAGGGTAAATATAAAAAATTTTGGGCAAAAGGTGGGCTAATGAAAGTAAGGTAGTAGGAGGGGGGAAGGGGGGTTAAGGGGGTTGGGATATTTTTTAAAAAAAAATGATATTTGAATGTGGGCAGAAGTGGGGCTGTAGAGGGGGGCAGGAGGAAAGGGGGAGTAAAAGGGTGAAGAGAGTGAAAAAAGAGAGCAGATAAAGAGGGGGAGACCGGGAAAAAATTTTTGCTGAAAACAAGAAAAATTTTTGGAGTGAGAAACAATTAAGAAAGCCTGGGGGAACAAACGGTTTTGTCATTTTACAAACAGGTCGGGGTTAGTGGGGGGAGATGGGGTATTGGGTAATGGCGGGAATTTTTTTAAGGAATTTTTTAAATGTTGATGTAAAAGGGCGGCAGAAAATTTATGCACTGTCGGGAGGTATAACATTTTTTAGGAGTGAAAAAAAAGCAGGATGTGAGTGTGGGGGAATCAAAAGGCATTCTAAAATGAAAGGGGTAAAGCACAGAACTGGCGGGATCATGACAGAAATGTTAAAAAGCGGGGGGGGAATTGTTTTGGGTGGCTGGTATTCTTGTTTAATAAATGTTGAAAGAGGGGAAGGACCAGGGATTGGCAGGAGCATGTATAGTTCCTTTATATAAAGGGGGGGGGACAAAAAAGATGGTAAAAATTATGGGGAAAAAGTTTACTGAGAAAACGGGAAAGTATTTGGTAGGGCTTTTATTGAAAAAATTTTAAGGTAAAGAGAGAGTAGGATAAAGTGAGCACGGAGGCTTTAGAGTGGGAGGGAATTGTAGAAAAGGTTTACATTGAAGCATGTATGTGAACATTTTAGATAAGGGTAGGGAAGTTTTCATTGCATTTATGGTTTTAGAAAAGGCAATGTTTGAGTGGATACAGAGCATGTGGCAGATGTTTGAAAAGTGTATGAAATAGGTAGCAAGTTACAAAATGTGTAAAGAGTTTCTATGAGGATAGTGAGGCTCGGGTTAGGGTGTGTAGGAGAGGGGGATTACTTTCCTTTAACCCCTTTTCAGGGTCGCCAGGCCCTCTCCGAGACTTTTTAAGGGGCTCCCAAATTTTTAAAAAAAAAAAAAAAAAAAAAAAAAAAAAAAAAAAAAAAAAAAAAAAAAATTATGAAAAGAAGAGAACTTTTCCCCAACATAAGGCCCCAAAAAGTATGAAATTTGAGGAAATTTATGGAATTATGCTCTCGCGAATTTAGGGGTCTCGACGTTTTTACATGGGTGTTTTTTCCCCAAATTTGAGCCTATTTTCCCCCAATTCAAGTGTACTTCAACAAAAATCAAACTATTTTCCTAAACCCTTTTTTTTCTATGAATGAGTAAAAAACCCCCCCTTTTAACCGTTTTTTCAACTATCCAATACAGTGGTCAAATTTAGCTTTTTCCCAAATTTTCACACAAATTTAAAGATGCCATTTCCAAAAGGGTCCAAAATAAACAAGAAAGGCATTCCGGGCACTAAAATAACTTTCCTCTGTTCATTAGTCACGTCCCCTCGTCCCTCTTACATTCTTTTGTTTTCCACTTTGAATTTTTTTTCTCAAAAAATAAAAGATTTACGTTATGCAACACTCATTAGTGTGAGATGGTATAAAAATATCCGCATTGTAAAAGTATTAATCCCCCGCTAATGTATTGGGCTTGCATGATTTGTTTATTTTTGAACTTTGGTAAAATCGAACATTTTGTTTGCTTTGAGTCTTTTCAAGGTCTTTTCATTGTAAAACCACAAAAAACATCTCAATTTCTGAAAAAAATTTTTCCATTCATAAAAGAGACCAGGAAAACTGAAAACAACAATAAATACCATCGAAAAACGGCAAAGTCGTATTTTTTAAACCAAAAAAAACGTCAAAGTTTTTTTTTTTTCATTACGCCCCGTGGCTGCAGGATTTTTTTATACTTCAACTGACCACATAGACCCATTCTTTCATATGAAAAGGCTACCACGTCCTCACTTATTTGAGGGGTTTGAATTTAGGCGACTATACGTCAAAAAAACCCTGGCACTAAAACCGTACTGAACCCAAAACCCCAAAGGGTTTTTAAAAGTGGTCTTAGCAGGGTTGTGTAATTCACCACGTTATTCAATATATTATGTGGGGGTTTTAAAAGAAGTAAAGCTAGGGTGTTGGGGGGAGGAGTAGATTAAACTATGGGGGAAACAAATACAAAAAGGGATTGACACAGTTTCTTTTTTCTGATGAACGGCTTATGGGGGATCAAAAAAAAAGTTTCAAAGGTTGTGGACGAGTTTTGGGGAGGGGTAAAGGGAGAAATTTGAAAATGAACAAGATAAGGTGAGGTAAAGAGGGTACAGATGATTTAGATAAAAAAAATTGGATATCACATTTGGGGGGGATATGAAAGAAGAGAATGGTTTCAATATCTGGGAAATTGACTTTCAGCAGATGGGGTTTTTGAAGGATGAGGGTTAACCCTAGAATTGATAAAGAAAAAAGGTGAGGGTGCATTGAGGGAATTTTGGAGACAAAAAACATTATCTATGAAGGAAAAAAAAGGGGAAATTTTGCAAGTATAGTGGACCAAAACCTTAATGGGGGGGAAGCTTGGGTTTTAAAAGTTGCAGGAGGAGGTGGGTGGAGCATGAGATGTCCCGTCTAAGGGCAATGGTTTGGGGTAAAATTATACAGAGAAAACAAAGTGTGGAAATAGGAGGAGGGGTGGGCACTAAAAAGTTTTTTTTTAGTCATTGGGGTTTTGAGGTGGTTTGGTCATTTTGAGAGAATGGATCAAAGTAAATGGCTTGGAGAACATATAATATGTAGGGGAAAGGAAGGGAAGGGTAGGGGGCACCCTTTAAAAGGTTGGAGAGGGGGTAAAGAGGGGCATGTGGGCAAGGGGGTTGGATTTCCCGCAAACGTGTATGAGGTTTTAGATAGGGTAATGGAGATAAATGGTTTTTTGGGGCTTGATGAGCTGTTGGGGTGTGGGCGGGTAATATTAAGCGAAGGAAAATTTGAGAAACCGGTTATTATGGACTTAGCCGGGCTTGAGTCCTGAAAATGGGGGAAATGCCCGGAAATTTTAAAAGCGTATTTTACAGTTTGGAGGGGCTTTTAAACGCATTCGAGTGCCTCTGCAAAGACATGATTATGTAGAGTGAGGTAAAAGTGTTGAATGATGATTATAAGTATTTTCTTTCTTTTTTGGGGGACCCCCGCCTTGTAGGGGAACCCACTTAAAAAAAAAAAAATACGTGTGAAGTTAGCATGCGGAAATACTTTTTTTTTTTTTCAACAAGTCGGGCCCCTCTCACCGAGGAGGGGGGACCCAAAAAAGAAAAAAAAATCCCCAAAAAGAAAAATTTTCCCACACTCCAAAATTACACTGTTTTTTTCAGAGGTGCTCAGAATCAACATTTAGAACAAAAAATAAAAAATACAAAACAACCCCCAAACTGCCAATTCCCAAACCCCCCCTTTTAAAAGGGAGGCATTGTATTCCCATTTCGGACCCCAAGTCCCACTATATAAAATAACGGTTTTCCCGAAACCCTTCACTAAATATTCCCTGCCCCAAATCCAAAAATCGTCGGGGCCCAAAATACCATTCGCCCCATTCATTTCCCAACACGCCACCGCATGCTTTTCTGAAGTCCCCGCCCCTTGCCCACAAAAATCCTTTACCCCTCTCTCCAACCTTCAAGGAGACCCCTACCCCCCCTTCCTTCCCCCATAATTTATATCTTTCCATTCATTTACTTTGATCCCTTCTCTCTAAATGACCAAACACCTTCAAAAAAAAACCCCCCTTTTTGGGCCCCCTTTACTAATACTTTTATTAACTCCCCACCTTTTCCTATTTCCACACTCTGAATTTTCTGCATAATATTACAACCACATTCCCTTAAAACAGGCATCTCCAATGCCTCCCCCCGCCCTAGCTGCTCTTTCCACCCAAGCTTCACACCCAAAAGATGTTTGGGACTATTAATACTGTCATACTTTTCCCCTTTTTTGCCTCCATAGAAAAAAGTTTTAACTCCAATATACCTCAATGCCCCCTCACCTTTTTTTCCCCCACAATTCTATGATTAACCTCTTTCCCTTTATAAATCCATCCGCCGACACTCAAATCCCAAGTATCTGAAAACATTTACTTTTCCATACTCCTTCCCCCCAAATTTAATCCAATTTTTCTTTATCTAAACATTTATACCCCCAATCATCTTACTCTTTTCAATGTTTACTTTTAACTTCACCTTTTTCCCCCAAATTCCCAAACTATCCCCTAACCTTTCAATTTTTTTTAGAATCTCCCAAAGCACAGTATCTCGCAAAAAGTAAAATGTGTCAATTCCATTTGAATTTTTATTCCCCAAAATTTAAACCCACCCCCCTCCCGAACACCCACATTTTCTTTCCTTTCAACCCCATCTATAAATATATTTAAAAAAAGACTCAAAAAATCGTAAAGAACTATTTCAAACAAACCCTACCCCGGCCGGGTTGAAAACCCCGGTCAAGAGTCTCAAAACTCCAGCCCGTCACGTTAGCCCCTAGACCCGCCAGCCCCAATATTTTGGCTGGCTGTCTATGGCTAACACGACGGGGGTGGAGTTTTTAGATCTATGACCGCGGGTTTAATCCCGCCCGGGGGTATGGTTTATATTTAAAAAACCAGGGACATTTAAAATCCCTGTCAAGACCACTTTTACCGGGAAGTGTCTCCTCTTTCTACACACCCGAGCTCATTATCCCATAAAAAATCTTTCAGCATTTTTAACTTACCACCTTTCCCTATATTGCAACATCTGCCACATTGCTCCTCTATCCCCTCTATCAAGCCCTTTTTTAAAACCCTTGCAATAAAAACTTCCCTCCTTTACTAAAAAACTGTTCACATTAGCTTTTAATGTAAACACTGATCTACCTCCCCTACCCCCCTGAAACCCCCTTTCTCACCCAATCCTACATTCTGTCTTCCCCTAATTCTTTTAATTATAACCCACCATACACTTTTCCCGGTATACTCAGTAAACTTTTTCCTCTATATTTTTTTTCTCTTTTTTCCCCCTTTCCCCCTTTATTAAAGGGACTATACATGCTCTCCGCCCAAACCCCGGTACCTTCCCCTCTTTCATACATTTAATAAAAAAAAAGTACCAACCACTCCAACCTATATCCCCCCCCTTTTTAAAATTTCTGTCTGACCCCTCATTCCGCTGCTTTACCCCCTTTCATTCTACGTAATGCCTCAGTACCTCCCCCCACCGATTTTGTTCTTCACTCCAAAAAAAAGGTATACCTCCCTGACCATGCATGAATTTTCGCCCCTCTTTTTTCCTTTAAAATTTAAAAAATTCCTCAAAAATTCTTTCCCCCATCTACCTAAAACCTCCATCTCCCCCTCTATATCCCCCACTCTGTTTTAAAATGACAAAAAACCCTTGTTCTTTGGCTTTTTAACTTGTTTAACTCCAAAATTTTTTTTATTTTCATTAAAATTTTTTGAATGTCTCTCCCACTCTATCACTGCTCTCCTTTTTTGCACTCTCTCACCACCTCTTTCCCTTTCTTTTGCTTCCATATACTCTGCTCTTCTTATAAAAATTTGTTTTTGTAAAAACCTCTCAAAATACCCTTTTCTCTTTTATCACAACCTTAACTTCATCATCCCCCAATCCCCCCTTTTCCCCCTGCCTCCCCCCCCTATAACCACAAACTTCTGCCCCCACTTCTAATACTGCTTTTTTTAAAACTTTTCCCAACCCTCTTCAACCCCCCCACACTATCTTTGCACTACCCCCACCTTTCTGCCAAAGTCGTTAATCTCCCCCAACTTCCCCTCCCTTATTTATACATTTTACCTCCCTCTTACTTTTGTTGCCCCCTTCCTCTTTTCCCATCACCCTACTCTAACTGTAGCTACAATAAATAATACCAATATATCAGTTGCCCCTCTAAAACATGTACATCCGGGAGCCTCCCCATAAACCTTTTATCCACCAACAAATTATAAACACTTTCTTATCTACACATACCTTGAATTTATTACCTTTTTCAAAAAAATTGTTTTTTATTATCAAATCCTCTCTAAACAAGCTCAATTTAAAAGGGCTCCCCATTTAATTTCCCCCGGGCCCCCCAAATTTTACCTACTACTCCCTCCAAAACATTTTTACCCACTTTAGCATTAAAATCCCCAACCCCCTTACTCCACACAAATTCAAAAATCTCCATGTGTTCACTCAACTTTTCCCCAAAAAAATCTCTCTCTCTCCTCTAAAACTTCTCTTCTCCGGTCTTTACACGCTTTTAAAAAACCCCTTTTCCCCCCAATTTTTATTTTTTATCCACAAAACCCTTTGAATTAATACTTTTTTTCCACTTTTCCTGCCTAGCTTATCCTTCAACATTTTTGCTACTCCCTTTGTCAACTCTTTTTTGAAACCCTGACCTAACCCTTTATTCCCTCTCCATTGAAACCTCCCCCCCCCACAATTGATAGTGAGAATTACTCTGACAAAATTTTTGTCATCTGCAGTTTTGTAAGTCATGTTGAAAAAACATTGCTTAAAATTTCTTTTTTCTCACTTGTTTTGTGCCTTATTAAATCCAGACAAATATCGGTTTAATTTTATATTTTAAGTGTAAATCTGTATCACATTATAAACTTGTACTCTTTAATACCCCCTTGAAATTTGTGCTGCTGATTTTTCCCTTCCCCCACCATTCACAAATAAAGTAAATAAATACAATTTAAATTTTTTTTTAAAAAAATTTTTATAAAGAAACAGTTAAGATAAATTAATAATAGGATAAATCTTGTTTTTTCATTAACACAATGAATAAAAAATTGTCCCTTACTTGATTAAGATTAAAAACAGCCCCATTCATTGCCAAAAACATCAAAGCTCTCCAATGAGCGTGATACAATTTAAATGTTCGCCCCCCTGCTACCAGGTCAAAAAAATGCTGGTTAGTAGTATCTTAGTCCCACCCAAATGTTCCCCACAGGGTTCGGATTCAAACAGATACCCCGCAAACCTGGGTGCATTCCTGGAGAAGTTTCTTGGCCCAAAACTAAGCACGAATTTCCACTCTTTTTTGGGAAAGAAAATTCAATGATGTCAAAAGGGGGGAAAGAGATCGGAGACGTGTGAAGCACATGATACAGCCAAACCCCCACCGCTAAGCCGTTTAGCAACTCAGGGGAGCAGGGGCACAAGCTTTAGAAGGGCTGAAAGAACACCTGGGGAAATGGGTTTAGTAGGGTATAGATGGTGAAGGTTCAAAGTCCCCCCAGTAAGGGGTAAGGAGAGGATTTTCCCCTGGCAGGTGGTGTGCATCCAAATCTAAAAGAAGATCCAAGTTGCTAAAGATTGCCTTTTCCCCGAGGAACTTTTCTTTGGGTTTCCCGTTCCCTTTTTTGGGCTTTTTTACATTTCAGCAGAGGCTTCAGATTATCAGACTCATCTACTTTACGATCACGCCTTGGGGGAAGATGACATTTGAATCCTCACGCCAGATGAACCCCTGCATCCTGTTTTTCTGGGCTTTTTCCCCCATGACCACCTTCCCCCTTGACTCTTTTGGTTTCTCCTCATCCTCACTTCAGTTTTATTTCCTTCACACCCG
>NW_026472193.1:0-10399 GCF_026875155.1 Cherax quadricarinatus
ACCCATACCATCTGTGGATGGTAGTGGCTAGTTTATTGTGCACCTCATATCCATCCTGTGGATGGTAGTGGCTAGTTTATTGTGCACCTCATGTCCATCCTGTGGAGGGTAACACAAGAACATATGGATACACAAAAGGACTAGCAACTAGGCCCCAAAAGGCTTTACAAGAATACACTGGATATACATCTATTCTTCACATACGTTATGTTGGCTCACTTACGAAATTAGCTTAACATATGTGGTAATAAATATATTAGGTTAATATATACAGTACTAGTAGTACTACTAGTACTACAGCTACTACTACTACTACTAGTAGTATTATTAGTACTGCTGCTACTAGTACTACTGTTGCTACTAGTAATAGTACTGCTGCTACTACTAGTAGTAGTACTAGTATTACTGCTGCTAGTAGTACTAGTATTACTGCTGCTAGTAGTACTACTACCACAGATACTACAACTACTACATCCGGTATTAATACAACGATAAATTATACCTCTCACTTCACTTTAATACCAATATGAAATTAAGACACATGTGCAACATCTGGGTATCTTTATTGTAGACGTTTCGCCCTCCAGTGGCTTTATCAATACAAATTCCAGGACATAACTTGAAGAGAGTAGAACTATGTACAGAAGATGAGGTAATCAGTCCCTCAACCTAGGAGTTGGTCACCGTAGTCGTGGAGATTCTCCACGACTACGGTGATCTTCGCACCTACTGCCAGGTTGAGGGACTGATTACCTCATCTTCTGTACATAGTTCTACTGTTTTCAAGTTATGTCCTGGAATTTGTATTGATAAAGCCACTGGAGGGCGAAACGTCTACAATAAAGACACCCAGATGTTGCACATGTGTCTCAATTACACCTTACATTGTGCAAGAAAGGTATAAAATACCGACAATATGAAAGTTAAGACACATGTGCAACATCTGGGTATCTTAATTGTAGACGTTTCGCCCTCCAGTGGCTTTATCAATACAGATTCTCCTCCACCACGATGCTGTGAACACTAACTCCAAGGCCGAGGGACTGATTACCTCATCTTTTGTATATAGTTCTACTGTCTTCCTATTATGTCCTAGAATCTGTATTGATAAAGCCACTGGATGGCGAAACGTCTACAATTAAGATACCCAGATGTTGCACATGTGTCTTAATTTCATCTTGTCGGTATTATATACCATTCTTGCACAATACCAATATATACCCTCTGTGTCCGTGTATTGTTTGTAACAGCTCGATGAAGCTCCTGGTGAGCGAAACGTTGCCACAAATTTTGCATTAGTTGCACTTGTGTCGTTTTACCTTGCAAGTTCTTATGTTTGGGGCTGCAGGTCACTAGCAGTAACAACCTGGTGAATAGGAATAAAAGTGTGTCACAGGTATGTACGTATCCACGCATATTCTCTCACTCTATCCTATCCCCTCCTTCGTTCATTATATTTCCTCTGCCGCCCTTTCCTTTCCATTTACTCTATTTCCTTACCTTCCCGCTAGCTAGATCCCTTTCCATTCTCTCCATAATCTCATTTTCCTCCATTCTTCTTCCCTCCATCTCCCCATCCATCATTCTTCTTCCTCCATCATTCCCTATTTCTTCCATTATGTCTCCTTACATTATCTCTCCTTCCTTGCATCATTCTCCTTCTCTCCATTTCCCCATGCACCATCTCTTATTCTTTCTATTATCTCCTCTTTCTTCCCTCTTTCTCCTTTCCTACATTCCCCCTCCCCTTCCCCCCCCTCCCCCCCTCCCCCCAGAGCAACCGTAAACTGGCGAGATCTCATAAATTTTTCCCTTAATGAGGTTTGCATTTGTCTCGCAGCGGGAGACACTAATGTTTCAATTTAGGCTGACATTACAGCCCTCCTCCACTACAGGTGTTTTAGAGGTGTCTTGCTGGCTACACTATGCTGCTGGTGTCTTATGACCCACACATGGACGGAGGATCGAGCCTCCACCTGTAAGAACATAGAGGAATAATGAAACAGGCCTACTGGCCCATGTTAAGATTATTGAAGTATACACAAATACTGTTATATGGATTATCATTCATAGGATATTAACCATACCACGAGCGGGGCTTGAACCCGCGATCAGAGAGTCATACAACTCCAAACCGAAACGTTAGCCACTGGACCAGCTAGCCACAATAAGATTCATCCAACTAGGTATATTTCTACACCATAGGAAGGTTAGCATAGGCCACCACTGTGACACAAATGCAAGTTTATACGGACAAATCTCCAGCTAGTCACCTCCAAGTCGTCAACATGACTCACGAAATCGTAATGACACGATTGCAAACCAACCATACGAGTCATAGCAGCATATGTGTAGAGAACCCAGGATAATGTTGAAGAGAACCCAGGATAATGTTGAAGAGAACGAAGGATAATGTTGAAGAGAACCCAGGATAATGTTGAAGAGAACCCAGGATAATGTTGAAGAGAACGAAGGATAATGTTGAAGAGAACCCAGGATAATGTTGAAGAGAACCCAGGATAATGTTGAAGAGAACGAAGGATAATGTTGAAGAGAACCCAGGATAATGTTGAAGAGAACCCAGGATAATGTTGAAGAGAACGAAGGATAATGTTGAAGAGAACCCAGGATAATGGTTGAAGAGAACGAAGGATAATGTTGAAGAGAACCCAGGATAATGTTGAAGAGAACCCAGGATAATGTTGAAGAGAACCCAGAATAATGTTGAAGAGAACGAAGGATAATGTTGAAAGAGACCCAGGTAATGTTGAAGAGAACCCAGGATAATGTAGAAGAGAACCCAGGATAATGTAGAAGAGAACCCAGGATAATGTAGAAGAGAACCCAGGATAATGTAGAAGAGAAAACCCCGGATAATGTTGAGAACCCAGGATAATGTTGAAGAGAACCCAGGGTAATGTTGAAGAGAACCCAGGATAATGTTGAAGAGAAAACCCCGGATAATGTAGAAGAGAACCCAGGATAATGTCGAAGAGAACCCAGGATAATGTTGAAGAGAACGAAGGATAATGTTGAAGAGAACGAAGGATAAAGTTGAGAACCCAGGATAATGTTGAAGAGAACCCAGGATAATGTCGAAGAGAACCCAGGATAATGTCGAAGAGAACCCAGGATAATGTTGAAGAGAACCCAGGATAATGTTGAAGAGAACCCAGGATAATGTTGAAGAGAACCCAGGATAATGTAGAAGAGAACCCAGGATAATGTTGAAGAGAGCGAAGGATAATGTTGAAGAGAACGAAGGATAATGTTGAAGAGAACGAAGGATAATGTTGAAGAGAAACGAAGGATAATGTTGAAAGAACCCGGGATAATGTTGAAGAAAACCCGGGATAATGTTGAAAAAACCCCAGGAAAAATGTCAAAGAGAACCCGGATTGTGGAAGAGTCAGTTACTTCCATTGGGGTCCTTTGCCTTTGGCAGGTTTTTTTAAAAATTCATCCCTTAAATAGACTTGTCTAACCCAGTTTAGACTAAGAACCAAAATATTGCATTTAGGAAGATACATTTAGATTTAGAAAGGACGTAGTAGTCCCCGTTTTTCAGTTCTCGATTTGTGGAATTATTTTCCCGTGGGGTGATAAAGGCTAAAACCCTGGTAGGCTTTCAACAGAGATTGGATAGTTATTGAGGACAAGGGATTGGGGATGATTAGCAACTGAGGTATTAAGGAAGTTCTTAGATTGGGGAAAGTTGAACAAATAGGTGATGTGAATGTTTATTTTGATAAATCCTGCACTGTGTAGGCCAAGTAGGCCTTTTGATATTTAGACAGGATGCAAAGTTAGGTTTCTTTTATTTTTGATTTCAACCCACAGTGGCTTTACAAGTCCAAACAGATCTAGCCCAGGGTGAAAGGAAAGGTATCAACTGTTTACTTGATCAAGATCCACTGTTGGCGAAACATTGTCAATAAAGGAATCATATTACTTTTTTTCGGTTTATTTCTACACTCATCCATTTTCTCTTCCAGAACCCCAGCCGGCAGGGGTAAACAGTGAAATATACAAACGTCACATCACACACACACACACACACACAAACACAACACACACACACACACCACACACACACACCACACACATACACACACACACACACACATACATACACACAACACACACACACACACACACACACACATACACACACACACACACACTACACACATACAACACACACACACACATACATACACAACACACACACACACACACAACACGTACACACACACACACACACACACACATACACACACACACACACACACACACACACACACACACACACACACAACACCACCACACACACACACACCACACACACACACACACACACATACACACACACACACACACACACACACACCACACACACACACACACACACACACACACACAGCCTACAGGTAAAACAGCATTAAAACAAAATGTATAATACACAGTAGCGACACAGGTAAGGAGGACACACCCCCTCCCCAGCACCAACTAATCACTTGTAATGCTGACAACCCAAACTACCGGTTACATCTTGTTGACCGAACAACCGAAGATGTTGACGTTTGTCACATAAACACCTAAGTACACAGCAAACTAAAAAAAACAAAACTGAATCCATAAATATTACTGTTTTCTTGCATATAAGGCGAACGACAATTAAAAGCATATATATATATAAGAACATAAGAACATAAGAAAGGAGGAACACTGCAGCAGGCCTGTTGGCCCATACTAGGCAGGTCCTTGACAGTGTTTCCAAGCAGCTGTAACGCATCGTTAGTAAACAACTGCTTAAGCATAACCCAAAGCCTGCCCTTGACCCTGACCTTGAGCATATAAGGAGCTGATTTTTCAAGACTGGGAAAAAAGTGCGCCTTATATGGCGGAAAATACGGTAATACTGCCATTCCTGCACAGAATAACAATCATATAAATTTACGAAGAAACTAAAATGCACAATACTTTGCCTGGAATAATACACAAATAATACACAAATAATGCACAAATAATACACAAATAACAAACAAATAACACGGTCTTGTGAGTAAAAATCTTGTACCATTACAAGTCACACTTTGTTAGTAATATTAAAAATAATATAATTATTTACTACAAGTACATGTACAAGGTATACAAGTACATGTACAAGGTATACAAGTACATGTACAAGGTATACAAGTACATGTACAAGGTATACAAGTACATGTACAAGGTTATACAAGTAAAAGGTATACAAGTACATGTACAAGGTATACAGGTACATGTACAAGGTATACAAGTACATGTACAAGGTATACAAGTACATGTACAAGGTATACAAGTACATGTACAAGGTATACAAGTAAAAGGTATACAAGTACATGTACAAGGTATACAGGTACATGTACAAGGTATACAAGTACATGTACAAGGTATACAAGTACATGTACAAGGTATACAAGTACATGTACAAGGTATACAAGTACAAGGTATACAAGTACATATACAACGTATACAAGTACATTTACAAGGTATACAAGTACATGTACAAGGTATACAAGTACATGTACAAGGTATACAAGTACATTTACAAGGTATACAAGTACATGTACAAGGTATACAAGTACATGTACAAGGTATACAAGTACAAGGTATACAAGTACATGTACAAGGTATACAAGTACAAGGTATACAAGTACATGTACAAGGTATACAAGTGCAAGGTATACAAGTACATGTACAAGGTATACAAGTACATGTACAAGGTATACAAGTACATGTACAAGGTATACAAGTACATGTACAAGGTATACAAGTACATGTACAAGGTATACAAGTACATGTACAAGGTATACAAGTACATGTACAAGGTATACAAGTACATGTACAAGGTATACAAGTACATGTACAAGGTATACAAGTACATGTACAAGGTATACATGTACATGTACAAGGTATACAAGTACATGTACAAGGTATACAAGTACATGTACAAGGTATACAGACATAACTGACATCAGTGACATACTACTATATAGAAAGTCGCTTGTTATGCTGAGCATTTCCCGCAAATTAGGTCAGTTTTGTCCCAGGATGTGACCCACACCAGTCCACTAACACCCAAGATGTGACCCACACAAGTCCACTAACACCCAGGATGTGACCCACACCAGTCCACTAACACCCAAGATGTGACCCACACAAATCCACTAACACCCAGGATGTGACCCACACCAGTCCACTAACACCCAGGATGTGACCCACACCAGTCCACTAACACCCAGGATGTGACCCACACCAGTCCATTAACACCCATGATGTGACCCACACCAGTCCACTAACACCCAGGATGTGACCCACACCAGTCCACTAACACCCAGGATGTGACCCACACCAGTCCACTAACACCCAGGATGTGACCCACACCAGTCCACTAACACCCAGGTACCCATCTTACTGAAGGGTGAACATAGACAACGGGTGCATAGAAACTCGTCCAATGTTTCTACCCTAGATGGGAATCGAACCCAGACCCTCCGTGGTCCAAGTCGACCGAAACGTTTGTCAAAATTTCTCGTTATCGGTGTTGTGTAAATTTGTGATATTGTTTAAAAAAGATCTAGTGTACCAAAAGAAAATATAGAATAAATAACAATCAGCCCAAATAACGACATTAAGAAATGAGCAAATTTTCCAATTACCGTTTTCATGTCCGTCTTACTGTCTATCTCCATATTACATCCAACTAATGAGGTCTGCATATTTCTCGCAGCAGCAGACACTAATGTTTAAGTTTGGGCAGACATTATTGTCTTCCTCTGGTAATGGTGTTGTCGAGGTGTCTTGGTGGCTACTCTACTGTGTCTTATTTTATATATGACTGAGGACCGTACATCAATGTTTTGTGGTGATTGACACGTACATGGAGGGTGTATCAAGCCTCCACCACTACTAGTGTTGACACATACATGGAGGGTGTATCAAGCCTCCACCACTACTAGTGTTGACACATACATGGAGGGTGTATCAAGCCACCTTTCAAGATGGCTACGAACTGCCTCGGCAATTATTGATTCCATAAATTTTCCCACTATGGAGGTTAGGCTTATTGATCCATAGTTCGACGTTAACCTGTCACCTGATTTGTAGACAAGTATCACATTTACAACTTTCCACTTATCAGCCCCTTAGGGAAGGTTCTTTGATGTTGGTGAGGGGCTCTTGATTTAGGGAATTGGATCTGTGCTCCAGTTCCCCGAATTAAGCCTGAATGCCTTCCACATCCCCCCCTCAGGCGCTGTATAATCCTACGGGTTTAGCGCTTCCTCTTGATTATAATAATAATCCACTTATCAGCCAGTTTGTAGTGATATGTTGAAAAGATTAGCCAAAGGTTTGCTAAGCTTGTCATTACATTCCTTTAACAACTTTGCAAACAGCTCATCAGGACCTGGAGATGTGTTAGGTTTTAATTCGTCTATATTTCAGAAGACCATATTGCTAGTGTCCTTAATCGTGTATCGCTTATTTTCATCCTGTTTTACATAATTTGTTATTTCTGAATTTTCTGTAATATCTTTCTGCGTAAAAACAGAAAGGAAATAGGAGTTAAAAATTCTACACATTTCTTGTTAACTGTCGGTGAGCTGACCCGAGCTACTTGTGAGTGGGCCGTCTTGCCCCTAATCTTACTACTATATTAACCATACAACGGGTGGGGATAGAACCCGCGATCAGAGAATCACAAAACTGCAGACCGACTCTGATCGCGGATTCTAACCCCATCTGTGTTACAGTTAGTTTTCAATCGTGTCATTACGATTTCGTGAGTCAGTTACTTCTATATATCTGAAAGGAACTTTTTGAGTTCTCGAATCCCTTGCGACTTTAACCTCGTAATCTCGTTTTCCTTTTCTTATTTCATTTATTTCTCTTCTTAATTTTATACATTGATTTTTTAAATGCAACTTTAAGAAGGAAATAGTTTGTAGTTTGTCGTTGGGTGCATGAAGCTGT
Organism: Cherax quadricarinatus; assembly: GCF_026875155.1. Taxonomy (NCBI): domain Eukaryota; kingdom Metazoa; phylum Arthropoda; class Malacostraca; order Decapoda; family Parastacidae; genus Cherax; species Cherax quadricarinatus. The sequence continues at coordinate 8,017 of NW_026472193.1, forward strand.
ATGAAGCTGTATGAAGCTGTATGAAGCTGTATGAAGCTGTATGAAGCTGAAGTGTTGTGTTATGAAGCTGAAGTGTTGTGTTAGTCAGGGAGCTGAAGTGTTGTGTTAGTCAGGAGTTTACCTGGAGTTTACCTGGAGAGAGTTTCGGGGGTCAACGCCCCCGCGGCCCGGTCTGTGACCAGGCCTCCTGGTGGATCAGCGCCTGATCAACCAGGCTGTTGCTGCTGGCTGCACGCAAACCAACGTACGAGCCACAGCCCGGCTGATCAGGAACTGCCTTTAGGTGCTTGTCCAGTGCCAGCTTGAAGACTGCCAGGGGTCTGTTGGTAATCCCCCTTATGTGTGCTGGGAGGCAGTTGAACAGTCTCGGCCCCTGACACTTATTGTATGGTCTCTTAACGTGCTAGTGACACCCCTGCTTTTCATTGGGGGGATGGTGCATCGTCTGCCAAGTCTTTTGCTTTCGTAGTGAGTGATTTTCGTGTGCAAGTTCGGTACTAGTCCCTCTAGGATTTTCCAGGTGTATATAATCATGTATCTCTCCCTCCTGCGTTCCAGGGAATACAGGTTTAGAAACCTCAAGCGCTCCCAGGAAGCTGAAGTGTTAGTCAGGAATCTGAAGTGTTGTGTTAGTCAGGAAGCTGAAGTGTTAGTCAGGAAGCTGAAGTGTTGTGTTAGTCAGGAAGCTGAAGTGTTAGTCAGGAAGCTGAAGTGTTGTGTTAGTCAGGAAGCTGAAGTGTTGTGTTAGTCAGGAAGCTGAAGTGTTGTGTTAGTCAGGAAGCTGAAGTGTTGTGTTAGTCAGGAAGCTGAAGTGTTGTGTTAGTCAGGAAGCTGAAGTGTTAGTCAGGGAGCTGAAGTGTTGTGTTAGTCAGGAAGCTGAAGTGTTGTGTTAGTCAGGAAGCTGAAGTGTTAGTCAGGGAGCTGAAGTGTTGTGTTAGTCAGGAAGCTGAAGTGTTGTGTTAGTCAGGAAGCTGAAGTGTTGTGTTAGTCAGGAAGCTGAAGTGTTGTGTTAGTCAGGAAGCTGAAGTGTTGTGTTAGGAAGCTGAAGTGTTAGTCAGGGAGCTGAAGTGTTGTGTTAGTCAGGAAGCTGAAGTGTTAGTCAGGGAGCTGAAGTGTTGTGTTAGTCAGGAAGCTGAAGTGTTGTGTTAGTCAGGAAGCTGAAGTGTTAGTCAGGAAGCTGAAGTGTTAGTCAGGGAGCTGAAGTGTTGTTAGTCAGGAAGCTGAAGTGTTAGTGAGGGAGCTGAAGTGTTGTGTTAGTCAGGAAGCTGAAGTGTTGTGTTAGTCAGCTGAAGTGTTGTGTTAGTCAGGAAGCTGAAGTGTTAGTCAGGGAGCTGAAGTGTTGTGTTAGTCAGGAAGCTGAAGTGTTAGTCAGGGAGCTGAAGTGTTGTGTTAGTCAGGAAGCTGAAGTGTTGTGATAGGAAGCTGAAGTGTTGTGTTAGTCAGGGAGCTGAAGTGTTGTGTTAGTCAGGAATCTGAAGTGTTAGTCAGGAAGCTGAAGTGTTAGTCAGGAAGGGTGACTGACTGACTCTCCCGATGTGGCGGACCTAATTACTAGCTCATCTCTAAACTTTTAGTCCTTAAAGTTCATTTCACTGCGTGTGTGTACGTGAGAGTCCAGGTGCTTGCGTGTGTGTACACGTGCGTGAGCGTGCCGCCACGTGTGTGCGTGTGTGACCAGATTCAGCGTTGCGGCGAGTCTGGAAGCTCTAATGAGAAAAGTTACGGAGAGTTCTCCAACAACATTCATGTTTCCGACGGTAAACTCTGAAGAATTTTGGAACTGAACATTGTGTGTCTGGAAAGATATGCTGGAAAACCTTCAAGAAAATTCGTGAAAGTATGAAGGGGAGAAATGTAATAGATTTCTCGGTGGAGAGAGGTAGTTTGATAGATGTTATTTTTTGTTTGTAGGCTAGGTGTGTGTGTGTGTGTGTGTGTGTGTGTGTGTGTGTTTTGTGTGTTGTTGTGTGTTTTGTGGGGTGTGGGGTGTGTGTGTGTGTGTGTTGGGGTGTGTGTGTGTGTTTTGGGGTGTGTGTGTGTGTGTGTGTGTGTTGTGTGTGTGTTGTGTTGTGTTTTGTGTGTGTTTGTGTTGTGTGTGTGTGTGTGTTGTGTGTGTGTTGTGTGTGTGTTTGTTTTGTGTTTGTGTGTGTGTTGTGTTTGTGTTTTTTTGTGTGTTTTTGTGTGTGTGTGTGTTGTGTGGTTGGTTTTGGGGTTTTGGGGTTTTCGGGGTGTGTGGTGGTTGTGGGGTTTTGTGTATTTGTTTTTGGTGAGTTTTTTTTTGGTTTTGGGGGTTTTTGGTTTGTCCACCCAATGTTCCCAAAATCCATTCCCGGACCCCTCTTCCCGAAGTACTATACCTTTCCCGAAATTTTTTAAAACTTTC
>NW_026472194.1:0-11193 GCF_026875155.1 Cherax quadricarinatus
CCTCCTCGGAAAGTTCCTCATACCTTTAGTCCCCCTTTTTTATTTTTTTGGCTTTTTCCCATTCAATTCCTGTTACCTTCTCCACTTGTAGCCTACTACAATCAAAACCGAACCCGTGATCGCTAGCTCCAAGGGCCTCTCGAATTGATGTCCTCAAGTCGAAGTGCTCGGGGTGAACACAAACCCCAGTCTTGCGGCTCATCCTCCCCTCTCCTTTCTGGAGTTCCCTGAATGTGAGAAATGAGGTTTCAAGTGCTAAATCCTCATCTTGGCCTCCTGTTTGGGGGACCCCATGGGGCCCAGTTTTTCCCCCGTCGACTCCCTGTGGTTGAAATCCCCCATTACCAGAAACTTTGCTTTGCTCGAGTGAGCTCTTCTTCCCCCCAGCCAGGGTCGACCTCTGTTTTTTCTTTCGTACCCTCTTTTCCTCCTGCAGTTCTGGGGGTGGTTATACACATCCAATGACTACTTATTTTTCTCTAACGAATTTACCTACTATGTAGTCCTTTCCCCAATAATGTCCATGCCTTTCCTTTCCCAAACCCCCTTTTCGTTTTTTATGAGCAGGAAACCCCCCTCCTCCCCCTCATTCCCCATCTTTCCTCGGGATCTGATATCCTGGTGGGAAATTGCATCTGTTATTGCCCTCAGCGAGTTTCTTTCTGGACTGCTATGGGGTTTTTCTCGTATTTTTTCGTGCTACCCCTCATATTTATTCATTATTCCGCCGCGTTTGTGTACCAAACCTTCAGCTTCTTTTCTACCGGGGTCCGGGGAAATATTGGGGTTGGGGGAGTGACTTATTTTTATTTTTATTAAACAAAAAAAACCTAACCAAAAGGGACTATACGCGTGCGGGCAGGAAGGAAGCGAGGGCACAGGGGGCAAAAGAGAGGGATGGCAACAGGTTAGGGTAACACGGGGCAGTGGAGGGTGAAAGGGAAAGGGCACAAGAGACGAACCAGAAAGGGCGGGGGGAGTGCGAAAAGTATCAAAGTTTGGGGAGTAAATCATCTTTTCAAAATCAATGAGAGAGTCAGGTTTAAAGGGGGTCCATCAGCAAAAAGGGAAGGTAAAAGAGAGTAGGGGAACAAACGACTTGGGGGTAAATTCGCGGCTCGTTGTAAGAGGCAGTCTAACAAATGTGGCTAACATACTGAACTTACACTGCTCACAGAGAGGAACAGGGTGCCTCTCCATAGATACCCATGGTAAACATGTGCCAATGCGAAGGGGGAGAGAGTGGTCTCCCAACCTCGGCACGATGACAAGAAGCGGCCAGTAACCTATCCCGGGTTTAATAAAATGAAGTTTTTTACCGAGCAAGTTGACCAACGTTGTTGCCAAGGGGTTGCAAGGTGGGTACTTTGCGCAAAATAGTCCAAAAAAGGAACACCTCGATGGGAAAATTTGGGTGGGTCTTTAAACGCTACCGCGCAGCATGCGCCTTTCTTGCCCTGTAGTCGACAGACCAGGGACCCAAAAAAAAAACAATTTTTTTTATGTTTGTAGAGATACGGCGTAGCCAAAGTTGGATAGGGAGAACTAGGGGATGAATGTATAAAATTTTTTCGTATAGCCGTAGAGCACAAAGGGAGTCTGAGACTAAAAAAAAAAGATGACACGGGGCATAGATGCGATACGAATAAGTGCTGAAAAAATGGCATACATTCGCAGTAAAAATGCAGCGAAGAAGTAAAGCCCTCGTACGACGCTGCCCGGGAAACACTGCTGCAATCCGACGCCGCTAAGCTTAACCCATCTGTGTACACAGCTGGCATGAAAAAGAGAGTGGAAGTGATAAAGAAAAAGAGAGCGGGAAGCCACCGTGGGCATTGAGTTTTTCGAGCAAGGGAGTGAGAAAAAACAGACCCGAACACTGGAACTTCCCGGGGGGGTGGGGAAAAGGAATGCTACAGAACTTTAAAAAGGGTGAACTGAAGGAGACAAGAGGGAAAGTGGGGCGAAGAAAAAAGGGAGGGAGCAAACAGGGGGGGCGAACGAAAAAAGAATGTCTACTAATAGGGTACCATTCTATAAATGGAAGGTTTGTTAATCGTGAGAGCACATATAACAAGGCAATGGGCATCACGGCATCAACAAGGAGGGAAACATTTGCTTCTGTAAAGCCCCAAAACAGGGGAAGAGCGAAAAGACCCAACAAACGTAACCCTTTGGTGAGGATAGATTTAAAGGGCTAAGAGAGTAGCAGGAAGCCGCAAAAATCTGTCACCATAATCGATTTTCGATAAAACGAGGCTGAATGAGGCGAAGCGAGTTCGACACAGCTCCCCGGGAAAGATGAGCAAGGGTTTTAAGAAGGTTACCGGCTGTGACAATTGCCTTCAAGAGTAAGTAGGTTTCCCGGTTAACCGACGGTCAAAGAGAAGGCCTAAAACCTGATTTATCACGTTCGGGGATACGGACCCAAGAAAAAAAGGGAGATCAGATAACAGAGCGTCTATAAAAGAATTTTGGGGTTTTTTTGGTACTTAAAAATTTAAACCCATGTGTGGGGGCCCAAGTGGAAACCCCCGGTCGACCGCTGCTTGAAGAAACGCAAAAAGGGTAAGCAGCCCCTCACGAAATAGCAAGTCATCAACATAGAGTATGACCAAATATTGGGGGGGAAGAACAGAGGCCAAATCATTTTAAAAGGGAGAAAAAGTGTTGTGTTTAGAACACATCCCTGAGGGACACCTTCAGTTTGGGACAAGCCCGGGGAAAGAACATTATTGACTCGAAAAAAGGAAAATGTCTGTCAGTTAAAAAGTTTTTAAAGGGAAAGGGATGGTAGATTGCCTCGAGGCCTAAGGAAGGGGCCCCTGGCCAAAAATATTATACCTCCAATTTTGTGTCATATGCCTTCTCAAGGTCAAAAAAAGGCAATAACTGATGATTTTTCCCAAAAGGGCATTACGAACATACGTACCCAAAGCGTAGTAAGGGTCTATGGTAAACGACCCTTTACAAACCCAATTTTGACTAGCGGGGGAACTGTTGGATCTCTAAATACCACAAAACGTCGATTTACGGGGCTTCCTCACTTGCAAACTGCACTTGAAAAGGCGATGGGCGATAGTGGGGGGGCATCATTCCTTACCCCCGGTTTGCGGAAAAGGGGAGAACAATGGCAGTTTTCCACACGGGGGAAAACTCCTTGTCCAAATAAAGATTGAAGAGGTGTAAAGGACTAAAAGGGGGCTGACCGAGTAAATGTGTAACATCGAATATAATGTCATCGGGCCCCAGCGCCATATGGGCAAGCGAAGCTTTTCCTCCAGTTCTTGAAGTGAAAAAGGCACATTAATTTTCTTCTCCGGAGAAGAAAAGCCCAAAGGGGTACTAACTCTCTGCAGACTTTGAGGAAAGAAACGGGGGGCAAGATGGAGCCCGGGGGAAAAATAGGGCCCAGATGTTGCCAATTTAATGGCAACGTCGAGAGGGTTTGCTATATAAACACCATTAAACCCGTAGAACAGGAGCCGGGTCAGAAGTTTTTACCACCAATTTCCCACTTTTTTCCAGACGCACTCATAAAGAAGCAGGGGTGATGGTGGAAACATAGTCTCGCCCAACAATGCTTTAGCTTCAAGGGATACACGGCGAGCGATCGCACCTTCTGTTTAAAATCAAAAGTCTCTCAGCTTTTTCTATTGTACCGGTACCTCCCCATGCAGCACGTTTCAAACGTACTGCACGAGCACAAGCGGAGACCACCAAGGACACACTTCTGAGAATGCCTGCCTAGGTGTGGGGTATAGAATAGAAGCTGGGGGTATAACTATTCGAGAAGATGTGTAGGAGCTCATCAATGAGGGTGAAGAAGGAAACCCCACTAAAAAGCGTGAGGTGTGATAAAAAATCCCAATTTTCCCATCAAAATTTCCAGCGAGGGCTACGGGAAGGTGGGGAAAAGGAAGGAGAATAAGAATGATGGAAAATACCTGTCATGTAATCTGGGAAACGCCGGTGAAGTCAGTGCAGTGGGGGAAGACGACTTTTAAAGAGCAAAAAGAGTTGAGTACAGGGTCAAAATGGGTGGAGTACCCCTTATTTAAAACATGGGGGGGTAGAGGCAAGAAAACCTCCAACTGAATGCCCACGGGGTCACAATGAGACCCCCCCCAAGGAAATGGTGGCATTAAAATCACCAAGTAACAAAGTGGGGGGGGTAAGGGTGAAAAAAGAAAAAGGGAAAAATCGGGGTAAAAAATGCTCGAAAGGGGAGAGATTAAAGAACATATTGTAAACCACTTTTCAAGGGAAAACGGGCTGCAGGTAATGCGCAGGTATGGACAAAAGTTTTACAGTACGGGAAAATCATTGGCTAAAGAAGGGCACTTTCATTAAAGTCCCATCTAAAAGGATCCGAAGAATACAATAAATTATAGCCTGAGATAGGTTGGGAAAAAAGCCGAGTGTAATTTGGGTTCTTTAACAACACCAACAGGGGAAAACCTGGAAAACAACATCGAACTCACCCCGAACCCCCCAGGCCGCGGATATTCCACTGAAATAGGCCCTGATTGGCGAGAAAAAATATCGGGAAACTGTAGTAAAGGCACCTACGGACTAAGGGGTTAGAAAAATCAACGTGTGGGGGCATTTAAGATTTCAAGTAGCGAAGGAACGGGGCGTTGGAAGAATGGGGTTGTGAAGAGGAGGAGAGGGAAGAGAAGGGAACAGGAAATGAATCATTTCCCTTGAAGGTTTAAATCTCTGCTAATTCTGAAAGGGTTCAAGTTTTCTGAATTCAAAAATTATGGGAAACCATATTGGGATAGGAGGAGGAGGGTGGAAAGATTGGGGGCAGCAATGGACGTACCAAAGTAAGGGGGGGGGAAAAGTTAAGGGAGAGATGAAGTGTGGGGGGGGGCAGAAAGGTAGAAACCTGGAGGTGACAAAGAGGGAGAAAAATGGGAGGGGGCAGGGGGGGGAAGGCATAGTACGAGGAGGAGGGGGAATCTCCACACTTGTAAAAGAGCCAGGAGGGGAAGAACTAGGGACAGAGACGGAAAGGAAAGTGTGGAGGGGGAAGAAGGGGAAAAAGGGCAAAAAAGATTTTTGCAATGTGGGGTTTTTTGGACTTCTGAGTAGAGGGGCGATTGGTTTAGGTGTCGTACGAGGGCTTGTCGATACTGGGGGTTGTGAGGGAAGGGCCGAAGATGTGAGAACAACGAGTTTTAGTCCCGGGAGTCAAGCCAAGGACAGCAAAAGGATAGATGCCGTAATGGCATGGGGGGGTAACAACAGAGGAGGCTGCAGAAGATGGGACCCCAGAATGGGGGATGTTTGGGAAACACGAGAAAAAGAAACACGGGTAGTCTCCCTTGGAGGCGGAGAGAGTAAAAGCCATAGCATAAGGGAGACCTCCCTCTTTGGGCAACGGGTTTCACGTTCTTAAGTGACCCGGCAACGCGGGGGACAAGGTGAGCTTCATTACAATTAAGGCAAATGGAGGTTTACTGCAAGAGTATTAGAATGGTTGTCGCACCACAGACTGGGCATTTTGCCATAAAACGCAATTTTCGCTGGGGGACCAAAACGCCCGCAATTTCTACATTGTTGCGGTGTAGGGGGTCACCTTTCGAACTTTTAACCGATGTCCCGCGACATATACAGAGGACGGAGTTCCGGGGTCAAAAAATTAAACGAGCCACATTGCAAGGGGAAAAGTCTCCGCCCCCGGGCAGGGAAGGGCATAAGTTTCTCTTTGAGGGTTGGAGATCCTGGATTCCCCTGTTCAAAATGTCATTGCCACATGACTGGAAATTTTGTTGGACTATGGTAGGGGGAAATGACAGTACCACTAAAGAATTGAGAGAAAGATTTTTCAATATGATGAGTAGTAACATATTCGAAAGGAGGAAAAAAAATGACTGGGGGGGCGTTTTTGGACATGACGATCGCTACCCTCTTGAGAGCGGAAATAAAAATCTCTCCAACATGACGCAGGAGCGCTTTGGGAATACTATGGGCAAAAGGTAGGGAGAAGAAGAAGTTGGTCTTTAAAAAAGAATTTATTTCCCTTTTGGGGGTCCAAACTGAGCGTGGGAGGATGCTTGACGTGTCGTCGTTTTCCGATAGAATGGGAAGGAACGATGGAGCATATCAGGAATTGACTTTTGGCTTTTTGGGGTAGGACCGGGGTTGGTCCCGGGAAAATGGGTGGGCGATTCGAAAAATTGCCGTACCTGAGGGAAAGCCCCAAGCATAGTCCCAAAGGGGAAACGGAGTTTAGACAATCGAAGAGTCAGTCGAAGCCCCGGTACCCCGAAGCGGGTGAGGAAAAAGCACCAGAAGAGGGACAGGGGGATCAGGATGTCCGAAGAGTGGTCAAAACAAGGCAGGGTCAGAAAGGGGTGCGGTATCAAAAGGGCCCCCGGGGGTATGGTTCATGGCTAGGGCTGCCCTGGTTAGGTTACCCTTTGCTTTTTGTTTTTAAGAAAAAAAAAGAAAGAAAAAAGAAAATAAAAAAAAAAAAAAAAAAATAAAAAAAGGGGGAGCGGGGGAATAGTTTTTCCCAGGGGGGGAAAAAAGGGCCCGGGAAATCTCCCTCCGCGCCCAAAGGACCGACAAACCCCTAGTAGCGCAGATGCAGCATGGAACCCTGCCAAAACCTACCCCTTTTGCCAGTAAACCAGCAATCCGGATAGCAAACCTCACACTGCCGAGCTAAACCCCGTGGACAAAAGAAGGGCGGCCGGATACCGCCACAAAACATACCTCCTCAGCCCCACCCCCGGGAAACCGAAAGGGCTTCCGAGATACACCCCCGCCCAAAAGACACCCAAAGCACTCCGGGGTACCCGGGGAGGGTCGGGCATCCCAGGGAACCAGATTCCCGGGGAAACTACGCCACCGCCAAGAAACCTCAACGGAAGGGATCACCCCGGGGTCCTTTCCCCTACCTGGGAAATACACCCTTTGGGGGGGGAAAACACAAGGCAAAAAGGGAAGGGGAAAAGGGAGGGGTGAGGAGGGGGAGGGGGAATGGGAAAAAGGGGGGGATGGGGAGGGTGGGAAAAGGGGGGGGGAGAATGGGGGGAATTTGTTCGGGGCTGAGGGAAAAGACCCACAGGGCAAATTCCTCGACCAAGACCCCTTCACCACGCCAAGGAGCCCCCCCTTTAAGAGGGGGGGATGACAGCTTTTGGGGGCCTATGGGGGGCGTGGGTGGGTGGGGGGTTTTGATGAAGGGGGTGGGGTCAGAAGCCCATAGGGGCAGCGTTGGGGGGAGGTTTTTTGGGGGTTTGGGGGGTTTGGGGGCAGAAGGAACATGTGTGGGTTCGGTTTAGATTGCTCATTCGAGGTTTTTTGGGTTGGGTCCTCGCGGGGTTTTTTCAGGGGGGGTTTTGTCCTTCCTCCTGTGCGGTCCTCTCTCTTCATCATTGCCTCCTTTCCCCCTTTGTGCTGTGACCCCCATTTCAGTGTAGTCCTTTCTTCTGTGTTCGTTGCAATCGAGGTATACTCTCGGAACCCCTTTTTTGTCCCTCATCGGCTTTCTCTTGCGGACCTGGTTCAGCTGATTCTTCCCTAAAATTACTTTGACAGGCCTTTTTTCCTTTCCCACTCGCAAACCACCCAATTCTCCGAAAGTTTGTCACCTGGCATACGCCCCCACCTATTGTTTTTCCCCTGATGCCTTCAATCATGTTTTTTCCCCCTCCCCGTTTTATTTTTTAAAGTTTTTCCCTTTTGGGTTCTTGGAGCCCATAACAAAAACTGACCTCTCCCTTTCCTCCCACTAGTCTCCATTTTTCTCCCTGAGGGGTTTTTGTTCCTTCCATTGAAAAGTTTTTGCCTTCAATCCCTTCCTTGCTGAAACTTTTATGCTCGGAAAACCCTTTCAGATCACTGTTCCTTTTTTACTGCAGTTGGGGTGTTAGATCTCGCATAAAACATCTTTTTCCCATTTGCTTAGGAATGTCATTATCTTAAATTCATTTTGAAAATTATCAAAGATATCCCCCGGGAAACCGGGCTTTTAGGGCTGCATCTGCTCTTTTTTCCCACCCCCCTAGTTAAGAACGTAAAAAATTTTTGTTGAGTTAGGCAAAAGAATTAAAAACTGGCTCTACACTGAAAACTAAATTTGTTTGCTATCCTAATGGTGCCAAGTAGCCTATGACACCAAAGCTGGGCTCCATCATCTTACTAAACATGTCTCATTGAAGGCTTTTACTCATAAATGACTCCAATAACACCTTTGGGAGAAGCCGGGTATAGAACTAAAAAAATCAGGGACAAAGGAAATTTAATGTACATTTTGCTATGGATCCCCCCACAATTGGATTACTCCATGATAAAGTCATATGTTACCCAAGAAGAGTACCCAAAGGAGAAGGGGAAATATAACTTTGGTATAACTGTGTCTACTTTTGGAATAATATTAGGAGAGAAGTAAAAGAAAATAAATTTTAAGGAATGCATTTAGAAGCCTGAGTAGATCTAAACCCACATAAAAAACCTAACATAATAAGTAGTTTTGGAGCAACGTGCAATTGAACAGACTGCTGATTTTGTATACCCAGGCTTAGGGTTGGTTACAAATACTTCTGGCATTTTTGGAGACAACAATATGACAAAATAAATGTAAATTAAAAGTATCAGGGGTAGGTCACGCTTAACACTATGTGCTTAACCCTTTGACTTTCGCAACCCCCAATCCTGAGTGTCTCCCGGGGTCGCAAAATTAAAAAAAAAATTATTTTTCTTTGAAATGATAGAGAACTTTTTTTCCCGATTTTAATGACACCAAAAAAACGAAATTTTATGGGGAAAAATGATGGAATTTTTTGCTCCCGCAAGTTAGCGACCTCAGCGATGTTTTCAAATCGGCGATTTCGCCAACTTTTAGCCCATTTTCAGCTAATTTCATTGTTCCAGTCGCCCAAACTCATAGTATTTCTTTAAACCCCATTTTTTCTATCGTTGAGACAAGAAACTGCCCATTTTCCGTTTTCAACTACCTAATAAGGGGTCAAAATTGGAATTTGGCCAATTTCACAAAAACAAAAAAATATAAAATTTTTAAAAGAAAGGGTCCAAATGAAACAATGCAGACTTTTCCTGGCTCAAAAATAACATTTTCCTTTTTCATCAGTCACATCTCCATCCCCCCCTGTATTATTTTTGCTTTCTTTTTGAATTTTTTTCAAAAAAAAATAGAAGCCCTTACTATTACAGACTACTGCAATACTGTAAAAATTGTATAAATAACAAAACCCATTCGTGACTGCATATTAAAGGGAAAATTGGACATTTTGAAAAATGGCTCATTTTTTTTTACTTTTGAACATTGGCAAAAATCAAACTTTTCCCCTACTTTGAGCGCCATTTCTAGGTTCTTTTTATAGGAAAATCAATCAAAATCACCTCATTTCTATAAATTTTTCCTTTCTATAAAAAGAGACCAAGAAAATGAAATACAACCATAAATACATACAAAATAGAACAAAGTGGGCATTTTAAAAAAAAAGGGGTCGATTTTTTTTTAATTGCACTGGTGCTCCGGGTTTTTTTTTTTTGGGCACACGACCACACAGACCCATTCCTCACATTGGGGGCCTACCAGCTTTCTCCTGCTTGATTTGAAGCCGCTAGAATTTATGGTATAAATACTCAAAAACAGGGTACCTCGAAGACGACATAACGGCCGCGCAGTCAAAGGTTAATTGTCCCCTTATTGAGGAAACAGAGATAGACAGTATAATAACCTTTTGGGACATTCAAGATATCTTATTAATGAAAATAAATCCCAAATACTAAAAAATTTTTCCCAAAATTTTGTTTTGTAAAACAGAAAAGTGAACTTAAAAATTTATTTTTTTTATCACACGGCCGATTCCACCAAGGCGGGGTGGCCCAAAAAGAAAAACTTTCACCATCATTCACCCCAAACACTGTCTTGCCAGAAGGGTGCTTTAACACTAATTTTTAACCCTTGCTGTCGGGGGGCCGGGATATATACGTCTTACGAGGTACCGTGTTTGACGTAACATATATACATGTACTAAAAAATTTCTCGCTTCAAATCAAGCAGGAAAAGCGGTAGGGGGCCCCCATGTGAGAGAAGGGGTCTGTTGATCATTGCCCAATAAAAAAAATCCTGGAGCACCAGTGCTAAAGAAAAAATAAAACTCCACCGATTTTTTTAATTAAAATGCCGACTTTGTGGTCTATTTTCGATAGTATTTAATTTTATCTCGTTTTTTTTGTCTCATTTGATACAATGGGAAAAAAATTATAGAAAAGGGTGATTTTTATTGATTTACTATAAAAAGAACCTAAAATGGAGCTCAAATTAGGGGAAATGTTTGATTTTTGCCAATTTTCAAAAGTAACAAATGATGCCCTTTTCCAAAAAATGTCCAACAGCCTTTTTAAAATCAGCATAAATGGGGGATGTTATTTATACAATTTTTACGTATTGCAGTAGTCTGCATTAGTAATCTTCTATTTTTTTTTGAATAAAATTTCAAAAAGAAACAAGAGGGGGCCTGGAACATACTGATGAACAAAAAAAATGTTATTTTTGGCCAGGAATGTCTCATTTTTTCATTCTGGACTATTTTGAAATTGTCAATTTTTTTTGTTTTCGTGAAATTGGCCAAAAATTTCAAAATTTTTACCACATATTAGGGAGTTGAAATCGGTAAATGGGGAGTTTCTTGTACTCAAACAATAGAAAAAAAGGAGTTCAAAGAAATAGCTATGAGTTTGGGACTGGGAAAAATGGAATTAGCCAAAATAGGGCTCAAATTGGGGGAAATCGCCGTTTTTAAAAAGCCCGAGGTCACCAAAATTCGCGAGAGCATAATTCCTCATTTTTTCCCTCAAATTTTGTTTTTTTGGTGTCATTCAATCGGGAAAAAAATTTTCCACATTTTATAGGAAAATATAATTTTTTTTTTTTTTAATTTTTCGACACCAGGAACACCTCGGATTGGGGGTTTCGACGTCAAAAGGGGTTTAAAATGCAACATAAACACCCCCCCTTCAATGCAGGACTGCCCTCCCTTTTCCCCGGACTCAGCCGGCCTTCCGGGGTTTCCCTGAACCCCTTCTAAATGTTACTTTGCTCACACTCCAACACACGTCAAAATTAAAAACCCTTGTCTCCCATTCACCCTTTATCAAACACCTCACAGATCCTGCTGGAAGTCCAAGCCCCTCGCAAAAAAAAAC